>JBCEWC010008137.1:0-20386 GCA_038996855.1 Solanum aculeatissimum | reverse complement strand
TTCATTGGTATTAAAAGTCAAGGTAGGGAAGTTTTAGTTAAAATTTTGGCACACCATTAAATGGTCTCACAAATTACCTTGATATTTTTTATATAGTGATGTCATGGATGACATCAAGAGCAAGAATTCACTCTTATAAATAGGTAGCTCTTGATTCATTTGTCACACACCTCTCACTTGTCTTCTCATCTTCTAAGACATTTGTTCTTCTTTCTCTCTTGTAGTACTTCACTTGTATTCTTTTGAGTGAAATAAACATTGGTTGATTGTGTCTAAGGAGTAGGATAAAGGAAACAAAACTTTGTCGAACCTCATAAATTTCTGATACTCTTTTTATTGCCTCATTTACTATTTATTAGCTATCTTTAGATATAACAATTGTGATATTATAGCTCTCTATATATTCGGCTTCCGCAACAATTAAAGTCAATATTTAATATAAAAAGTTTATATCTTTATTTTTTAGATTTAATTTGTGCTTGCAATGTGTCTCACTCCTTGCGTTTTTGGATAAAAGAACTTTTTTGCTTTCGATTAGAATGGGGGTAAGCTTTTCTTTAAATTTCAACAAGTTGACTCATTATCAGAACTTTGCACTTGTCACTTACAATGACAACAACTAAAAAAGCCATTAACAGTGTATGAATAAAACAACAAATGAAATTTCAAACATGTGAATACTTTGAGTCCTCGTTAAGGACACTTAAAACTTTCTCGTCAAAATTTTTTCAATAAATACACATAAGTGTATGTGGTCGTGAGTAATAAGTGATTTCTTTTGCAATCAAATTCATCAAATTTCCCACGTACTAAGTTGCTGACAAGCTATGAACTTTTCTATCGTATTTATCAGAACTAATATTGTTCGATTTTAGAGAAGTTGTTTTGTTGATCATATATATGCTACTAACTGTTACTACTATTGAATTCGTCAAGAACAATTATGCTAATTGAAATAGAGAATTATTGCAGGAGTTGTTCAAAGAGAGATTAGATCATAGGGTTAGTATGTTTGCATATTTTCTCGAATATAATTATGTTTTGAGCATATTCAAACTATCTATCCAATTGCCAAATTACATAGTTGATAATATGATCATGATCTCTCGAACCTCTAATTTTCTACCCAAATTAGCCTTACACCCAAATTATCAAGTGGGAATGTGATAAATCAATTCAAATGCATTTAAATATCTTCTTTTATTAGAGACTAGCAGGAAAAATTAGTTGCATCTCTGTCCTAGCCGCTAATTCTTTCGCAAATGAACCTCACCACCCTTAACTCATGTTTCATTTCTAGTTTTCTTCTTTGGGTTTTGTTAGAAATTATCCATTTACTCTTATTAGTATTGTTCGCAACAAATTTCCAAAGCATTGAAAATTAACTGCAACCAAAAATAAATAAAAGAAATATGTAAAAAAAAATTATATTGATGAATTTTGTGAGTATAACTCTGTTACTCTCTTGATTCTTTCTCCTAAACTTATCCAAGATCCAAGGACTTTCAATAGCATATTTCTCAAATTGTTGGATAATTTAGATCCCTTAGAGATGCATTTCAATTGTCGGGAAGCTTTGTTCTTCGAGAAGGTCTCTGGGAAGAACTCTGTCGATTACTTCTTGAAAAAATATGTATAGTAGATGTTGTATCTTTTCACAATACTTACTCCAATATTTGCTCAAGTATTTGTAGAATGTCCCTTAAATGTCATGTTTATCCCCTATTATAATTATAGGAAATGGACAAGGTTGCTTGTGATTGGCCTAAAGATGTCATTTTGTCACTTGGCGAAGTGTGATTGGTTCTTGCATTTGGCTAAGATTATCACATCATTTGGACAAGTAACATCATCTTGTTGGTCTTGGATGCCTCGTCATCGTGACATGTGTCATGGATTTGGGCTTCAAGGTGAGATGGACCTTAAACTTGAGCTTAATAAAATGGACATTATCTATTTTTTTAAAGCCCAAATTAATTATTCAACCCAAATGAATATGGATTTAATTCAAATTTTGTATGAATTCAACCCAATAAAATTTATGTGTCTACAAGTTCCCCTTACTTCGAGGCTTGTTGACGTGTAGGCTTGTTGAAACTTGACGACGAGACTTGAAGTATTCATGATATTTTTTTAGACTTGCCAATGTGTAGCCTTGCTGATACTTAACAACGAGAGTTGAAGTACTCATGATTTCTTTTAAGACTTCAAAATCAATTATTTCTTGTCGTCGCATTCTAATTGGGCCGCTATTTGAGAATTGTTTACCATTAAAATTCTTCTTGTACCGAGTACTTCATCAAAGTGACCAATAATTTCTTGTAGTGATCCAAACAAAGATTATTATGGCTAGTCAATAATGTGAACTTTTCATATAGACTTGACATCAGAAGTATGACAAGTGATCACATTTTCTTCATATGTGTCATTAGCAAGAAAATTATTTAAATTTTTGAACCTAGAAAAAATATTTACTTTCCTTTTGATATTTAAAAGAGATCAAAATTTTCTCCTAAGATATCTTCTCTCAATATGGTAATTCATCGTTGATGAGTTAGCTAAGGATTCTCATCAAAATTTTCTCAAAAAAGATCTCTCTTTGATAAGGTAATTTATCTCATCAAAATTTTCTCAAAAAAGAACTCTCTTTGATATGGTAGTTTCTCTTTGATGAGTTAACCAAGGATTCCTATCAAAATTTTCTCAAAAAAAAAAAACATCTCCCGCAATATGATAATTTTTTCTTTGATGAGTCAATCAAAGATTTTCATCAAAATTTTCTCCCAAGAGATCTTTCTCAATATGGTTAACTACCCATTTATGACACCCCATAACTCTATTCTTACATGTACCTATGTTTCAAGCCTCATTCTTATATTTGAGAAGTGTATTAGGGTCATGAGGGTTCTCTAGTACTTAGCCGAGTTCAAATCATTCCTATAAATTGAGTTTCTATTGTTAGATTATGCAAAGATCAACTTTAAATAATCATAACTCTTAGCACACATAGAATTATATGTCTCATGACCAACCAAATGAAAGCTCTTTGAATCAGATTTCCAAAGCAACTGATTTCACCTCATTTGAAGTTCGGAGTCAAACGTTATGACCGTTTTACTAAAGAATACCAGAGCAGAATGTACTTACGAAACCTATTTATTTATGGGTTGTGGATTGAAGTACGACCCCCATCTACTAATTTGTAGAAAAAAAATTCCTAAAAATCAATTTTTTGGTTCCAAATTTAACAGATCTATCTACGGGTCATAGATTAGGCTCATGGAATCGATCCAGAGACCCCAAAATTTGCCCAAAAAGTTACGAATGGGTTTCTACAGACCGTGAAAATTTTTACTGACCGTAAGTGGGTCAGTGGATGACTTTGACAACTTTTTAAGAAAGGTTATTTTGGTATTTTCTCACCTTTTCAAAGCCTAAACTCAACTTTTTACACCTAAATAAATCCCTAAACATGTCAGTTCAACCCTTTTACGCTAAAAACACCTTCTACAACTTAGAGCAAGTATAATTTTAGTCTAAAGAGTCTATGGAATCTCTAAATGTTTTAACTCTACTTTTGTTTTCTTGAATGTTATGAGTCAGAATGATGCATGATTGAGTCCTTATGAGTTAAGAGTTGAACCTTAAAAAAATATAACCAAAGAGTTGATAGTTGATGTGATGAATTGAGTTGACAAATGTCCAATGAGACTAGTTGAATGAGTTAACCATAAAGTTAATGTCTTATGAGCATGTTGAGTCTTGGGAGGAGTATTGAGCACCAAATTGATTAAGAGTAAGTCCAACACAAATTCAATAACTACGTGACTAGTGTAGGAGAGGATTAAATCGTAAAAATAGATGTTTCCCTATTATCCCAAAAAGAGGACTTGATTTTATTACCGTCGATCCACTGATGGGATGCCCTTTATCCTGACAAGGTATTGGATGGATATGGTAACAACATCATTTCGTTGTATCATCACCGACTCATAGGTGATGGTTGTGGATTAAAAAAGCTCCTAAATAAGTTTTGATAGTACTCTGAGTGGATTGGATTAGATGGTATATGAGTGGTCATTGTCTAAAATGTATTCTTACTTTAGACTCTTGACTTGATGATTGAGTTACCTACTTCTTGAGTTGATCTATTTTGAGTTGATGCTATCTTATATTTACATGTTTCATTCTGCCATTTTATATACTCATATATTCCATGTACTGACGTTCATTTGGCCCTGCATCAATTCATGATGCAGGAGACAGGTACTAGCGGTCATTAATAGGTGCCCTATTGAGGACCTATTTACATTCAGTTGATTGGTGAGTCCTCCCCTACTTTCGGAGGATATCATATTTCTTTCTAGCTTTGGGTTTAGACTTATTTTATTTTATTTTGAGATAGCCATGGACTGTCATAGGCATCATTTAGTCAGATATTTAGAGGCTTCATAGACTAGATAGTCGAGTTATGATTGAATATTATTTTTGGCTAGTCTCTTTCACACTAGTCTTATTTTGATGGATAGATTGTTTGGCCTTTGACCTTTGATTACCATTTTATTATTACATTTTATTGAGTATTCTTAATCATTGATGCCTTCCACTATGAGTACCTCCGGGGGCGTGACAAACTTGGTATCAAAGCACAAAGTTCAAGTGTCCTAGGGAGTTTTTGAAGCCGTGTCCAGTAGAGTTTTGTTTATGGGTGTGTTGTGCACCACACTTTATAGGCAAGAGGCTATAGGACATTAGGAATGTTTACACTTATTCTGTATTCTGAGTTTGTGCGACAAAGTTTAACTCTATTAAAGTATCTATCTGATTCGTGTGTTACACATTTACATATCATATCTCCTAAGTGTACCATAACTCAAAGAGATGCTTCAGCTTCTAATGTTGAGAATCCTCCACCAGAGGTACTACTTAGATGGAGATGAGGGGTTGAGGTCGACCAGCTAGAACCACTGGTATTCCACAAGCACCTACTGCTCCACTTGCTCCTACTAGAGAAA
This sequence comes from Solanum aculeatissimum, assembly GCA_038996855.1. Taxonomy (NCBI): domain Eukaryota; kingdom Viridiplantae; phylum Streptophyta; class Magnoliopsida; order Solanales; family Solanaceae; genus Solanum; species Solanum aculeatissimum. The sequence continues at coordinate 15,371 of JBCEWC010008137.1, read as the reverse complement.
TTGATTTTAGAGGAGTTATCGCGATGCTCACCCAACTGGTAGCCGCTCAGAGTGGGAACCAAAGATCATAGGATCCTAGTTCTAGCTCCCAAGAGAAAATTGCTGCAACCAGACATAGGAATTTTTTAAGGATGAACCCACAAGTGTTCACAGGGTCTAAGGTTAAGGAAGACCCCCAAAACTTTATTGATGAGATGTGGAAGGTGTTGAAAGCTATGCATGCGACTGAGATTGAGGGAGTTGAACTTGCTTCCTACCAACTTAAGAATATGGCAAATGTTTGGTACAATCAATGGGAAGAGAGTCGAGGTGAGGATGTTGAGCCTGCCATTTGGGATGAATTTGATAGTGACTTTCTTGATCACTTCTTTCCACGAGAGTTGAGGGAAGCGAAGGTTGAGGAGTTTGTTGACTTGAAGCAGGAGGGGATGACTGTCAAAGAATATAGCCTCAAGTTCATATAGCTATCAAGTTATGCTCCAGAGATGGTCCTTGACATGAGATCTAGAATGAGAAAGTTCATATGAGATATATAGACAAATCTGGCTTGCCATCCTCTAATTCTCGCTCGCTTCTCTCCCAATTTCAGTGTATTCTGGCAAAAAACTTGTATATAGATTTATCTAACTTGAATTCTATTATGAAATTATTAATTAGTGAAATAATATCTAATTATGTTAAATTATAAAAAGAATTGTAAACATGATAGAAATAATTGTATAATTAGATGATTTTTTCATTTATACATATAAAATAGCAATGTTCTAATAGAATACTGTAAAAGTTTTTTTTTCAAACGGATTTTTCCGAGAGGAAATTTTGACCCACTTATTCGTGAAAAAATTACATAGAATGTCCACCAAATGTAGTGATCTTGATATTTTGTCCTCCATAAGAGAAGTCTTACAAAAATACCCCCTTTTTCACTTTAAGTTGAACTAAAGACATTTTTACCCCTCTACACCTAAAATATCTTTTACAAAACTCTCTATGCTCAATTGCCTCTCAATTTTTCTATTTTTCTCTTTCTTTATTTTTTTTATTTATTATTTTTTTCCTTTGTTTCTTTGTTTCTTTTTTTGAACTTTTATTTTTTTCTCTTTCTTTATTTTTTAATTATTTTTTTTTTATTTTTTTTTCTTAACTTGTAGTTTTTTCTCTTTCTTTTTCTTTTTAAAAATATTTTTTGCTCTTTGTTTTTTTCTTTATTTTTTTCTTTTTTTCTATTTCTATTTTTTTAAATCTTGTCCATGGGACATAACTTGTAAAATTTTTAATTTATGTCTTGCCTTTAAGGCAAAAATTATAGAACATTTCATAAATCAATACGTAATGTGGTAACATGAACCTTGCCCATGAGACTTGACTTGTTGTTTTGAAGTCTTTGGACTAGCAAGTCTAATCTCTAAGACATTAGTTATGGAGAACCCCATAAATCAAAATAAAATGCGACATGTCAAGTCTTGCCCATGAAACTTAACTTATTGTTTTGAAGTCTATGGACTAAGAGACAAAAGTTATATATATGATAAACCAAAACATAATGTAAAAGTTATATATATGATAAATCAAAACACAATGTAGTTGTTAAGTCCTGCCTATGGGGTTAAGTTGTTAAATTCTTGGTATAAGTTTTGTCTCTAAGACAAAATTTACAGAACATCTAATAAATCAAGACATAATGCGATAGTGTCAAACCTTGCTCTTGGGTCTTAACTTGTTGTTTGGAAGTCTTTGAGCCAAGAGATAGGAGTTATAGACCATGTACTAGTGTCAATTCTCTTGCCCAAAAGACATAATTTGTAAAGTTCTTGACCTAAGTTTTACTTTTAAGACAAGAGTTATAGAGCATCTCAAAAATCAAAATACAAAAAACTGTGTCAACTCTTGTCCATGGGACGTAGCTTATTCTTTAAAAGTTTCTATGCCAAATATTACCTCTAAAATAAGAGTTATAAAGTATCTCGTGAAATTTCAAACCTCATATATTTTAAATAATAAATATGAAAAAAAATATCTTGAATCTTGACTTGAATTTAGAAATTATTTTATTAAAAATAAATATAGCATATATAAAATAAATTATTTATAGTTTCATAATTTAAAAAAAAGAAAGAAAAAATAAACATGAGAAAAAATAAAAGAGAAAAAAAAGAAAAGAAACAAAATACTAACAAAAAAAATGAAAAGAATAAAAAAAAAAGTAGCGTAAATCCTTGCTCATAAGACAGGTGTACAAAGGTGAAATAATAAAATTCTTATCCATAAGATAGATCTGCATAAAATAATAAAATTTTATAGATAAAAAATAATTTTATTCAAAAATATATTTTCAAAGGAATGAAAGGTATTTTTACAAAATCACTCTTAATATAAGAGCATTTTGTCGCCTGTTTTGGGTCAAAATTGAGTACACAAACAAAGTTCGGGCCCAACTTTTTAGAATCCATTAAAGGCCTATTAGGGTTAGATGAGTATATAGCAGTATTCTTCTCTTCTCTGCGATCCATCGACATTGAAGGAGACGAACAAACATGGTGCACGTCTCTTTCTATCGCAACTGTGAGTCTAACAATCCCATCTTTTTTCTCCTTGTTGTGTAATCTCTCATTGATTTTGAAGTGTAGTTGTGCTTGAGAATTTCGTAGGAATATGACTATATGCAGCATTTGAGGTCATTTTTATGTCCCTAACAGTCTGGTTTTATTGTTAAGGTGCAGTTTTCAAGCTACTTTTATACCATTATTGTTGATACTGAGTACCTGGTTATTGTCCTGGTTTATATAAGTTTATTTGTTTCATAATGGACAACCTTGAAGGTTATAATTGTATGAGCAGTTGGTTCGCAACGTAATTGAAATTGGATGGCTTTTTATTTTCGTTTTTGGAGCGGTTATATACTTTTATGTTACTATTGGGCTAAGAATGAGATGATAGAGCCCCCGTGTGTATTGAGAGACTCCTTATTTATTTATCTTAAAGTAAAATAAGGTGCTTCCTCCATTCCCCATTTGTGAGGCACCATTGGATTGGATACAATTTATGAAATAAAGGAAGGTTTTTGAAATTTGTAGTCTATGATGAACTGTAGGCATTTGGTGTGACTGCAGATCATTTATTAAAAGTAATAGTGAATTTTGAAGTTAAGTTGCTGCTAATTATAGAAAGTTGACTTTATTTTTTGGTATGCACTGAAAAGGGGAGTGTGCCACATAAATTGTAACGGAGGGAGTACCATTCTTTGCATTGTTTAGCTGACGACATTTGATGTGTGATTCAGTCATTAGTTGATTGATTGACTGATATTACAGTAGAACACCTCTGTTATAAGCATTTGACCTAACATTAATCGGTCCTTATGTCTTATAGTCTGAATCTCCAATTTTTCTGTGATACGCTTAGCTCATAGATTCAGACTATATGTAGTATATTCACATGTTAAGGAAGTATGTCTTACGTAATTGAATATGTAATTCAGATGGGAAGACCTTTAAGAAGCCTCGAAGGCCCTACGAGAAGGAGCGATTGGACGCTGAATTGAAGCTTGTTGGAGAGTATGGACTAAGGTGCAAGCGGGAGCTTTGGAGAGTTCAGTATGCTTTGAGCCGTATCAGGAATGCTGCTAGAATGCTTCTGACACTTGACGAGAAGGATCCACGCCGTATTTTTGAAGGTGAAGCTCTCTTGAGGAGGATGAACAGGTACGGATTATTGGATGAGAGCCAAAACAAGCTTGATTATGTCTTGGCACTCACTGTTGAGAACTTTCTTGAGCGTCGTCTCCAAACACTTGTGTTCAAGACTGGCATGGCAAAGTCAATTCATCATGCTAGAGTGCTCATCAGGCAAAGGCATATCAGGTACAAATAGTAGCTCTATTGGCAAATGGAAATAAATAATTTCCAGTCTTATATTTGTTTAATTTTTGTTGTTTATCAAATTTTTTCCACTGCTGTGCATATGTATCTGCTGGATTTGTGAAGAACATAATTTACTAGTATCACCCTCTTGACACATTAATATTTGGCACTTGTAGTCAATCTTCTTGATGAGCTGTTTTCATTTCGAAAGTCCTAAAGTTTCAAAAGGAGAATATCTTTATTTGAAAAGAACTTCACCTAAAATGTTATGTCTAGAAAAAAATGTTTTTGAAGTCCAAAAGAAATTCTGTCTAGAAAAATACACCCTCCATTTCAACTTATTTGTCTTAATTTCCTTTTTAGTCCTCTTAAAAAAGAACGTCTCTTTAATTTTTGGACAATTCTTTAATTCTAACTTTTCACGTGTTATGTTTAAATGACAAGATTACATGATATTTTGGTATATTCTACTTATCTTTTGTTAGTTAGGACCATAAAATTCAAAAGTCTTCTTTACTCTCTTAAATTTGTGCCAAGTCGAAACCATAGAAACAAATTGAAACCAAGTGAGTAGCATTTTGGGGTCCAACCACCTCATTTTTTCTTTGTCAAAATCTTCAAGTGGTTCATGGAGACCCAGAAAAGGGGATAATAGAGAGCATGGAACAGGCTTTCCAAGCATAAACCAATCCCCTCCTGAATTATTCTCATTTAATTGTAAAGTGCTTTTACACAAAATGTTTAGAAGATCCTACAAATGCTGCAAAGACCCATCTACAAATGAGCTAAAGTTTCTTATCTAGCATTGTCTAACTAGATCAAAGTTTCATATTCTAAAAGATGTTTGATCAATCAAATATTTCTTTTAAATAGAGTTTCGTCAATCAATATTAGTGATGAAGGAGCACTATTTTTAATCTGGAGGCATTTTTCCTTATACTATGATTACCATTTCCGTGCAAATAGGATGGATTGTCTTAATGTAGTGAATTTATGATAACATACAAGACATGGCATGAAAGTAATGTCTGCTGCATGATCATTCATTTCTGTATGTATTTTGCAGAAAATAATGCCTATTTTTGTACACCAAGCAGAATCCTCTGTGAATGTAGTAAAGAAGCATAAATATATAACACCCTTGGTGGGGAACAGAAAAAATACAACACCCCTAGGGTGTAATGTGTGATTTTTGTTTTTTCAGTGTCTTCCTATGTACACTGTAATAGACCTACTTTTTATTTGGTGCCCTGGAATTTGGATCGTTCAGTTCTGATTCATAATATCTTTGCATTGCAGAGTCGGGAGGCAGGTGGTAAATGTTCCTTCCTTTATGGTGAGAGTGGACTCCCAGAAGCACATTGACTTCTCTCTAACTAGTCCATTTGGTGGTGGGCGTCCTGGAAGAGTCAAGCGAAAGAACCAAAAGGCCGCAGCCAAGAAGGCTGCTGGTGGTGATGGAGATGAAGATGATGAAGAATGAGCAACAACCTTAGCGGTTGGAGTATTTGGCTTGTAGTACTGGCCTATCTTATTTTTCTGCAATTTATGGTTGCCTTCATGTAGGAGTAAAAAGAAATGTATTAAACAAAAGTTTCTAATTTTGGATTTTGTGCTGCTTAAGAGTTCAATCAGTGGCGGATTCTTAAACCTCCTTCGTTCTTCCATTTTCATTTGGTATGAAAATAATTTTTGCTTTCAAGGTGGAACGTGGGGTGGTTGTGGTGGTGCAATAATTGAATATTGTGTGTAATAATCCACGTGTATCTTCTAGATATGCCACATTTGTAAGTATTATGGTAGAATTTGTTGGTGGTTACCTAAAGTTGACACCAATATTTATTTAAACATCTCAATTAGGTTTTGTTCATTTGAAACACCTCATGTTGGGATTTGTTGTGTTATTTTGACATTTTTTTACAGCACACATGTAAGGTGTACGTAACACGCCTGGTGTGTCAATATGGCGAATTAAAAAAAGACATTTGGCAGATGTGTCAATGTGGCAAGTTTAATAGACATTTGGCATATATATAAAACATAATTATTAAAAATTATATTATGAATAAAATTATATTTTTAAAATTTTCAGTTAATTACTTAAAAATTAAATTACACTTTTTTAAAGAAGAAAAAAATATATGCATCTCCTTTCTTTTTCTTCACCACTTTCACATCTCCTGACAACCATTACCTTCTTCAAATTTGACAATTATCATTATCACCATCTCTTCCTTTAAATCCACCTATTATAATCACCAAATTTAATATTAATTTGAATCACTGGCTTTTACCATAATTTAACTAGTGTACTATCACCATCTCTTTCTTTAAATACTTCATTTATTTTCTTCTCCGATCATCTCCACCTCTTCGCCATAGAACTATTCTCTTTGGAAGTTTTAAAATACCCCTAAAAATTTAATCAAGTGCCACGATCCGATTTCTCAGACCATGATGACACCTACCCTAATCTACCATTAGGTAAGCCTATCCCGTAATTCAAAATCGTAAACAACATGCTACCCATCAAAAGACAACCTACTAAGTAAAAACTACCCCAACAAAGGGAAATAAACATAAATAACGAAGAAAGTAACATATTGAACCCACCCCAAGACTTGACATCGGTTAGTATTCGAGCTTCTAACATATAAAACAAGAATACAAGGCTTTTCAAATACAATATCAGTACAAACTATCTTAGAATACAAAATAAAGATAAGTCAAAGTAGTAAAATGGAAATCGACAACTCCGGATGCCAGAAGCTCACCACAAACTTCGAAAATCCTTAACTAGCTGTGCACGATAGACAATCAATAGTGGGGACTCACACCATGACCTACAGGTGGAAGAAGTGTACTATGAGTACTAAACAAATGGTACTTAGTAGGCATAGGCCGACTGAGCTCCAAAGATAAAGCAAGTATAAATATCATGAATAATAAGATAAGTAAAGTGCATGCATAGAATAACGGCCACCAACAAGCAATAAATATATGGAATAACAAGGAGAAGAAAGAAAGTATACCTGGGAGGATTAGGTCTACCGTCTGCTAGCATGAAAGATGGGGTATGGAGGCAAAATGACAAATAACAACAAAAATAGTAATAGGGTCTGGGCTAATTCGGCAACCTGGAAACTAGTTCGATCAACCTAATCTAGCACAGACTCACCTTGAAGGAAACCATCATACTTACCATAATAACCAAATTCCTACAACACGACAATGCAACAACATGGATATAAGCAAACAAAACCAACTGGAGTCCCATACCACCGGTGGTATAAGCAACAAATAGAACCCTAACCGGCATCCCATACTACCAGGGGACCACGCAACAAACAATATACTGGGGATGATGATGCATGTAAATATTATGCATGATACCTCTCCGCCACATATAACCAAGAGCCGCACGACCTACCAGCCTAGCTAGCAAGGTAGGACCCATGATGCCTTTCATTCGATATAATGTCTCCTTGACATGAAGTCCCACAAAGGCTCGGGACACTTGTACACACTCCTAGGTTCTCAATAGGACTTATCATAATAATCATCTCTGTCGGTGATACTGGAGAAATAATAGTAGCCAAGTATAGGAAGGGCATCAATGCACAAGCTAGTCAAATCATAAAAATTGAGCTCATCCCAGATGCCTCTCATAATATCAAGTAGAAAGGAGTACGTCCTCGATGTCTTGAAGTAACAAGTCCAAAGTAAATGGAGTCTAGATGGTACTAACCCTGATAAAACTAGTAAAAATTTAATGTATATCCATCCCGTACAACCAGTCCAAAATAGTATCATAACAGTAGTACATAAAAAATAATTTCATCCCTCTCACTCTCTGTGCACAATGATGAACCAATGCTTAATCGAGATCGTATCACAAAAATAGTATACATGAACAACCAATGCAATACATGTCACCCCAACATCCAAACAAGTCACGCAAGATCAAAGAAAATGAACATGCACCTTTATAGAGACAAAGGTTGAGGGGACTAACTTGGGGTCCAACTGCTCCAAAATCAAGGCCTCCGACCCAACCACAGATATCCATGCACAATATATACATATAAATCATGGAAACACCACAAGCCATCAACTAAGAATATAGCTAAGGAGTCTCAAATGGCTAAGGGCAAACTGGGAGGTGGAATCTATCTCAAAACCCATTGCCTACATCAAGTCTAAAACAAAGCCAACTAAACTAGTCCTTAGCCACAATAAGCCTCTCGAATCTTTGGTCCTAAACTGGACACTCTACTCCACAGTGAGCCTCAACCTAATTCCACAATTTCTATCTTAGAACAGAGCACTAAGAAGCTACCCTACGCCAACGGTATCTACCCAAAAACTCGATCACTAGCTTAACCTATTGCCGCTAAGAAATCCTACCAAAATCCAAAACTAACTATAGCCACTACAAGAGTCCCAAACCACTGACTAATGCTTAATCTTACTTTAAGTCCAACAACACTCTCCCCCCAAAGGATAATACACACTTATTTACGAAATAACACAACTATCATCCTAAATCAAAGTCTAAAAATGAACTTTGCTAGCCTAAGGCGTAGCCTAATATAAGGTCAACTACAAGATCCCTACATAGGGCTAAACACCCCATATCGATGCCTAGCACAACCATCAGCTATAACTAAGATCCCCTAAAGCGTACCCTAAATTAAGGCTCGACTAATAGCCACAGAAGTAAGAAAGAAGGGAACAGGGAGAGATACAAGGCAATTATGATCCAAATCATCATGAAATACATACTAAACATTATCCGGAAGAGCTTAGTCAAGAAAAAGAGCCACTGCCTACTAAAGGCTGATCAGCGCGCTCCAAATCCACATGACAATAGCTATACACACCCGAATAACCTTCGATCGGTGCCACACTATCAAATTATTGATCTACATGATAAAATGAATATTTTGATTCCAAGAACATAATTTTTGGAGTTGGACCCAAAAATTGGATAAGAAAATAGATTGTGGGACTGCAATGGAAATCCCAAAAATAACTCCATAAAAAGGTTACCAACATAACTAGGTACTCGTATCCCAAAACGAGGCACAATTTAAGGCTTAAAACGAAAGAATTAGAATCCAATAATATTTTCACAATAACAACAATTTTCAAGAATAGGGACAATAACTTCGACATCAAAATCACCTCCAACAAAGCCTCCAATGCATCTTCTGACCACACCATGAGATTCCTTGAACCCCCCCCCCTCCCCACAATTTTGACCCAAGAATCATCAAAAGAGGACTCCAAATGCTCAAGTTATCAACTCCAAAAACTCCCTAAAATTAGTCCAGAATTAGTCAAATCCAATAGTTTCAAACGAGGACTCCAATCTAACTTTCAAGCTCACCAACATATTCATTACACAATTCCACACAAATTAGCCTCAAGAATCATTAAAAATGGATCTAAAATGCTCCAGAAATTAGCACCCAAAGTTTCTCCAAAGTTCAGTCAGAAAGAGGTGCATGACATCTACTAAATTCACAATTTTACGGGGTGCATTGTGAGGATTTTATGGACCACCCCAGTCTAAAATATATTTTCTCTCAGCTGAATTTGAATATGAGGCAGTGTAGGTGGTTGGAGCTATTGAAGGATCATGACATCTCTATTCTATATCATCCGGGCAAGGCCAATGTGATATTTGATTCTTCGAGCCAAAAGGCTTATAGTATAGGTAGTTTAGTGTTCTTGAGGGTAGAAGAGAGACCCTTAGCCTTGGAGGTTCAATATCTATCCAAATAATTAATTCATCTTGATATATCACCACCGCACAGTGTTTTGGCCTTTGTTGAGGCTAGATCTTTCTTGATGGACCTTGATCCGTGCTCACCAGTTTGATGAAGATAAGATATGCATGATTTGGGATAAAGTGTTAAGGGGCGAAGCAAAATAAGCTTCTCTTGATTCAAAGGGTGTTTTGAGGATTAATGGTTGTATTTGTGTGCCTAAGACAGGTGATTGGGTGTGCATGATCTTAGAGGAGGCATATTGTACCAAGTATTCTATTCACTCGGGCGTGGGAAAGATGTTTCATGATTTGAAGCAATATTATTGGTGATGGGGGATGAAAAAGGACATTGTGGGGTTTGTGGCTAATTGTTTGAATTACCAACAGGTGAAGTATGAGCTTCAAAAGCAAGGGAGTTCGATGTAGAGGATGCGCAATCCCGAGTGGAAGTGGGAACGTATTACTATTGACTCAGTTTGGGTGATTGTGGAGAGATTGACTAAATCAATTCATTTCATCTTGATGAGGACTAGTTACAGTGCAGAGCAATTGGCTAGGATCTATATTTGTGAGGTTGACAGATTGCATGGGGTGCCTATTTCTATAGTGTCAGATCAGGGTGCAATGTTTACTTCTCACTTCTGAAAGGCCCTACAACATAGGTTGGGTACCCATTTGGACTTGATTCAGCCTTCCATCCTCAGAATGAGGGTTTGGGTGGACTATTTAGGTGTTCGAGGATATGCTTTAGGCATACGTGATAGACTTTAGGGCTCGTTGGTATCAACACTTACACTTAACGGAGTTTGCATATAACAACAATTATCAGTCGAGCATCCAGATGGCACCATTCGAGGTATTATATGGTAGGAGATGTTGATATCCCATTGGATTATTTCATTCAATTTCAGAGGGAAATTTGTGAGTTGACTTGCTCAGAGAGGAGATGGAGCAAGTTCGCTTGATTTAGAGCCGATTGGTGACAACCTAAAGTAGATAGAAGAGCTATACGGATAGAAGGATCCAACCTTTAAAGTCATGGTAAATGACCGAGTATGGCTGAAGTTATCACCCATAAAGGGTGTAATGAAATTTTGGAAGTGAGAAAAGCTCAGCCCATGGTTTATCAGTCCATTTGAGATCTTGAGAAGAGTGGGTGAGGTTTCCTATGAGTTGTCCTTACCTCCCAGATTATCAGTGGTTCATCCCATTTTCCATGTCTCCATGCTTCACAAAAACTTATCGAATAAGTCTCATGTGATTCCCTATGATTCAATAGAGTAGGATTTGGATTTGACATATGAGGAGGAGCCTGTGGCTATATTGGATAGACAGGTCAGACGGCTTAGGACAAAAAAGATTGCTTTGGTGAAGGTTCAGTGGTGCTATTGACCGATTGAGGAGCTGATTGGGAGACCGAGTTCGACAATGGTGTACAAGATATCCCAACTTATTTAAGACTCCAAGTACTTTCCTTTTCCTTATATTTGAGGGAGAATATGATTTTTAGTAGTGGATGATATAATGACCTTAATGGCCAATTTGGAAAATTTCTACAAAAATGACTATTTTGCACCTCATGTTAGTTTTCTCTAGTGTTAATCAAATTACGTGGTTGGTTTTGGAAAAAAGTCTAAAGGTTGAGAACTTTGCTAGTTTTTGAGTTTAAGGCTTTAGTTGTTCTAAAAGTGAGTTTTGATGTCATTTAGAGTTTTGGGTCTCGAAATGGAATTCCTTTGATTCCATTAACTTTGGAACATAGAAATTGGTCTAGGAGAAGTGTCAAAATCCGATTCGGAGTCCATATGTGAAAATGAGGTCTTAAGTTGGAAAATTTGGTTTAGAATGAGCCCAGTTTGACTTTGATCAAAATTTTGAGTTGGGGTTGCCCGGATTGGATTTTTGATGGTTTCGTTGATTTCACGAGGTGATTTAAGCCTAGGAGAGGCATTGTTATATTTTTTGAAAGTCTCGAGGGTAATTTGATCTTTTTCATCTCAAACTAGTTTAGTTGCATTTTATCGAGTTTCGAGTCAAGAAAACCTCATATTCAAGTTTTGACGTTTCTATTGAGTCTGGAACATCAAATTTAGTAGGATAGCATATATTATTTGAGTGTACAGGGTTTGGAACAAATCTTGAGGGTCCAATTGGAGACTTTCCAAATTTCCAAAATTTGATATCTGGTGCTAGTTATTTGTTCATTGTGTTTGCGACACCCTCCTCCACGTTCGTGATGGACAAACCTGTCTTCTCTACAATCATGATGGGGTTCCTACGATTGTGGTAGTTGTTCTATTTATGCTTTGCGAAAACAGTCCCTATCTTGTGATTGCGAAAGGGTGAGGTTGTAATGATCCTCTGGGTCATTTTTGTGTTTCTTTGGTTATTCTGTTGATTTGACCATATGTAAGGCAACCTCAGGGTATTTATGACTTGTTGGGATGGTTATGGGTTGAGTTGGTTGTGATTTATGTGGAGTTTTGAGTTAACGGGAAGTTATTATTGGAAAAAATAAGTGTTTTGGTAAAGTCCTTGCAAACAACCTCAAAATGGGATTATGACAGTTCCATCAGTTTTGGGATCGCCAAATTAGGCTAGAAGCGTGGTTGGGCCAAGGCTTGAGGGTCTCGGTGTGATTTAAGTCAGAAACTGTAAAATCAGTTCAATCGGAAGCTAAAAAATGATTTTATGTAAAAACCTAGCTAAATGTGCTCAGAATGGAAATCTGATGGTGTGGTCAGCTCCAAAATGTCGAATATAGCCTACAATGAGCTTTCGTCAGATGATAGGGACTTCCGGGGTGCATTTTGACCCCTTCAGTTCTTTTAGTTAAAATTAGCCGAAAAGAAGTGAACTCTCATTTTTTTGTAGGATGCTCCGTTAAGAATTCCCATCATACCACTGTATCCAAAACATTAAAATTCATGTGGTTACACTATTTATTTGCATAAAATGGACATCGAATTGGCCGAGAATGCCCCGGGAAAGTCTTTAAGAGAGCTGGTGCCATTGTAGAGAACTAACTCTTCGCGTTTGTGAAGGGCCAGACTTGCATGTGGAAGAGGCCCAGGTAGAGCTCCACGTTCACGGGGCCTTGGGTTCATTTTCGGAGTCCTGGCATATGCTTAGGCCCGCATTCGCGAAGGCCTTTTTGAGAGGTGGTGCTAGCCTATTTAAGGCTCATCGCGGACAACCTTCAACCAAAACTTCAACAAAGAGTAAAATTAGCTTCATAACTCCTATTTTAGCAATTCAAAAGGCTATGTTGTATGGAGGTTTTGCAAGGAACGTTGTGGAGGTGTCAAATTCCAATTTCGGTGCATATTTTGAGGTAAAATTCCTATTCTCACCAGATATGTATCAAAAACATGTGAAAACTTTACATTGTGATATCTCAGTCAATTCTCAATGAAATTAAGTAAAATTTAGATCTAAGTTGTTCTATTTTACGAGAGCAACGCTGTGGTATACTTGGATTTTCAAATTTAGCTGTATTTTTGTGACATCTGACCGAGAAAGTTTGTAAGAAATGTTTTTTGATAAGAAATTTAACCTCGAGTTTGAGTCATTTTTTTATCTTCTGGTATTTGTTTTGAGCTCAATTTCTGGTTATAGAATCGGAGTGACATGGGCATCCTTTTACGGGGGTTTGTTTGGGATTTTATGTGTGGGCCTTATTTTCCCCGTTTTAGGTGCAATTGATATAATTTCACTTATTTCTTGAGGTTTTACAACTAAATCAATTGTTTTGACTTTGTGATTCATGTTTTGGCACCTGAGCAGCATCTGGAGGTGATTAGGAAGGGGAAAGCTCAAGTGGACTTACCAAGAGCACGAAAAATCACTTTCCAGATAGGCTAGACTTCTTTAATCCTTTGATTGAGCTGAAATGTATGCATGTTTTAGTTGGAATTTGTAGAAATGTGTTGTTTATGGGTTGAGTTTCTAGGTATGTGTTGTATATGGCTAGTTATGCTCCATATGTGTAGTATATGATGATGTGGAACGATAATCCCTGTGTTGATGACTGTATTAGCTGTACTTTTGATAATAGCTGAGTCCTGGCACCGTTATACCACCAGAGGGCCTGATAAAGCCTATATATGGCCTGATGCCATGTGATAAGTACATATATTGGGTTTGACTCTTCTCTGTATGTTGGTATAGCTTGAGGTTACTCAGATATGATAGTTGTGAGGTTATGGTTGACTGTATGCTGTACTATGAGCTTGTTGTGGGTTAGATATGATTCAGATGGTCCTGATTGCTCGAGATAGCTATGATACATCTGTGACTATCTATGTTTGCTCTAAATATTTATGGCAGGTTAGATTGGGACATACTCATTTTTGACTTGGCATGGTTTTATACTACTTTGTGACATATATGCTTCTGTATGCAATTATTGACTATTGGGAACTTGTTATACTTAATGCTAGGGATACATGCTATAGTTAAGGGATATGATGGTTATGCTTGTTTGGTCTTGGTGACTTTTTCCATGAGATACGATGTTTGAGGATCTCTGGATAGGTTAGTTTAGCAGATGACTATTCCTATGCTTCGAGATTTGGATGACACATCATGTTGTCCGAGTAACGATGTCCATGTCTGTGAGTTTGAGTCATGGGTGACGCTTCTCGTGGTCCGAGTCCCATGGCCATATTTGTAGTTTGAGTCCTAGATGCAATTTTCGAGGTTGTAGCACCTATTGATTATTTTTATGCCTGGGACCCTGTCGATTATTCTTTGGTTTGGGACCCTATCGATTATTCTTGGGTATGGGACACTATCAATTATTCTTGGGTCATGGACCTTGTTGATTATTCTTAGGTTTAGGATGCTATCGATTATTCTTGGGTCTGGGACACTATCGATGATTTTTAGGTCTGGGACCCTGTCAATTATTATTGTTTCTGGGACCTTATTGGTTATTCTTGGGTCTAGGACCCTGTTGAATGTTCTTGGGTCCGTGTCATGACTTGGGAGTAGTGCCTAGGCATGACATGGCGAATGAAAACTCGAGAGTCCTCAAACGAGCCTCTTAGCATCATTTAACACATAATTGGTTTGGAAGTGCATAATTAAACAAGTAAACACATAATTCTAAGGGATTACGGGACTTTGGACTAAAGCTATGGGCATGTCATGGGGGAAAGGATTTGCATAAATCACATAGCACATATCAAATACATTCTAAGGGGCGGGTAAGTATGACTGACGCTATGGGGATAAGAAGGGGCTTGGGACTTTCCATATAAGCACATTCTCATTAAACATATAATAATAACATAAGCATAATCGTCACATCCATACATAATACCTAATCATAGCATCTCAAGTATACACATAACTTACCCGTACCAAGAACTCTATAGTGTCCAAAATTGCCTCTAGTCTAGGTTAGGGCGGGGGCCAAGACATGTCCCGGGCTCACCCTCAAAGTAAAGACATAATCAACATAACATAAGATCTAGATGGATAGTGTGCATTGTCCTTGGAACATAGGACTGTCACGACCCGGATAGGGGGCCTTGATATGACATGGTGAAAGAGGACCCGAAGACCCTCGATCAAGCCATCATAGCATCATTACACTTGTCACGACCCAAGCCTAGGGCCTAGACGTGACATGGCGAATGAGGAACACGAAGTAACCCCAAACAAGCCTCTCAAACTTATCATCACACTTCATCGGTCGCGGAAGTACATTCAACATTAAAAAAAATGGG
>JBCEWC010008136.1:0-20390 GCA_038996855.1 Solanum aculeatissimum | reverse complement strand
GCATAAATGGCCCAAAGTATAAATTGAGGGCATTTTTGCTCCTTTCTGATAGTACAAGGGCATTTTTGACCCTTTTCCCTTTCAAATATTTATCTGAATTGGCTCAAAAGAAAATTTTAAAAACCTAATTACGCTCTTTTATTTATTATTTTTTTTATTTTTTCTATTTATAAAAATTCTTAAAAAATTATGGCAATTCGAATACATTAATTCAGTAATTTGAATACATTAATTTGAAACAACAACATACCCAATGGAATCCCACAAGTGGGGTCTACCTCATAGAGATAGACTGTTTTCGGAAGACCCACATCTCAAAAATATCAGGGCCCAAACACAGAAGATACTAGATATGAAAAAAAATAACTAAATTGGAAAGCAAATGATAATATGTAAATACAATAAAAGTAACAAATATAAGACAGACAATAACAACACAAGATATAAAGACACAAGTACTCGACTAATCCTACTAATCTACTATAACACAAGACTAGACATCATCCTAGTCCTAACAGCCTATTAACCTTCCACCCTAATACGCGACCTCTTCTCCTTTCTATCTAATTATTGTCCTCGGTGATATGAAGTTGTGTCATATCCTGATTCGTAAATTATTTCTATGTCCAATGTATTATGCTTTAAAATATTACCTACTGATACTTAAAAATCCTAATTTTTGTATCTGAAATTGAATTAATACATCTGAATTGTTGAATTAATATATTTAAATTGTCACATTTTTTGAGAAATTTTTATAAATTTAAAAAAAAAATAAAAAAAATTAACACTTTATATTATGTGATTTATGTAAACTAATCATAATTTTATGAGTAATCGCCATGGGGCCACAATCTCCTCTGGACCTCCAAAAAGTCCAAAGTTAGAGTCTAAGGGATAGATCTTGATTACAAATCCAACATAACATCCAATCATAACTTTGAAAAAATTGCAAATTACAAACATGATTACTAGAGCAATATCCCAAAAGCAAACTTTCAAGTAATTCTTAAAAAAAAAATTCAATCAAATTATGTTTGTGATTCCTGATGTTTCACCTATTGAAGATGAAATGTAATTACTAGATCTATCTCTTCACAAATTTTCTAAAGCATCTTGTCATTTGAGAGAAACGAATCGACAAAATTTGATGGAATTTTAGTTTGTATAATAATATATACAATTATATTTTATTGTATATGGTATATAAATACATCTTATAATTTTGCATAATATTTTATATTAGGTGTATGATATTGCATGTCAAATTTTTAAATAGTATTACAAAAGTTATATGAAAGTTTTGAATATTATTATATACCAAATATATATTGTTGTATATACCTTATTGTGTTTTGTACTAAAAGTTTATTAACTTTTGGACTATATTTTTACCATATAAATTAAATAACTATACTCTTATGAAATTTATATATTTTTACCATATAAATCTTTTTGTTATTCTGAAAAGACAAAAAATTATTTGTGAGGTCAATCAATTCTTTTCACTTCTAAGTTATCCATTTGTCTGTAAAAATACAATTCATTTTTTTAAGAATAAATCTACTTTATTTTAAAATCAGTGTTTGGTCGTCAAAATTTGAAATTATGTTTCAAATTTGAAAAAGAATTAATAATAGCTTATTTTCTAACTCACTTTTAAAATATTAGTATACTCAAACATAAATATTATTCACATGTTATAAAACGTATAATTAATTGTTATAAAAATTAATATTATTGGACCCGTGCATAGAACGGACTATCGTAACCAATAATAAGATTAGAGATGTCAAATGATGGATTGGGTTAAATTTGGACAGATTAAATTGAGCTAAATTAATAAATAGGTTGGTCAATCCAGAAGCTTCTTGGGTTGAAATAGATTAAAATACGAGTTATAACTCAACCCGTCTAATCCTTACTAAGTTTTAATTATTTTATTTATTCTTTCATAAATTTTTAGTATACAACAAAATTATTATTTTTTACTTATTATGATTATATATAACATATTAAATTATTTTAAAAAAAAGATCTTGACAAAAAATTTTATGATTCAATTTGGATTACATCGAAATAAGCTTGGTTAATAAATATGTGAATCAATAACCTACTAAAAATTGAATGGATTGGGTCTGATCTTGATCATTATGTCACAAATGTCTATTGTGACTTTTTATTTCAAGTTTAAATGTGTCAACTTTAGTCCCTTATGTTATTAGTTGTTCTTTCAGTATTTCTTTTAGTCCTTGAAGATAGTTAAGTTTAATTGTCATTTAGTCCCTAAGTCTATTAGTGAGTGGGATAGCTGTCCAAATGGAATATTCTTGTGGCAGGGTATTTTATACTTGTACTACAGTGAGCTTATTACTGAATATATCACAAGAAATTCCTTCTTCTCTTATTCTCTTCTTCTTCCTCTCTATTCTGCATCATAGTAACAAGAGTATAAAGACTCTTGTTACAATGGTATCAGAGCTTCCAGTCAATACTTCCCTGCCTCCAATGGCTTTATCACCTGAATTTCAAGCATTACAGGATGATGTGCGAGTTGTCCGTTGCCAACTCTCAGTCTTTGTTGACGAGTCGAACAAGTGATTTGAGGCTATGGAGTCGAACCAAAATCACTTTCATAGTGAGCTCACTGAGATTCGTGAGACCAACAAAAAGCTTGAACTCATCATTTCAAAATTGGAGCTGCAAACTGTGTCTCCTACTCAGTCACCAGTTGAGAAATCTCAGAAGGAAACCTAACCTGCACTCGATCTTGGATAGTCGTTGACCGAAAAATCTTCGATGGTAGGCTCGCATACCCCTTTTACTCTTTCAATTTTTGACGTTGGTAGATGATTTACATTTCCACCAGCTTCCCTGTTCTCGAGTCCACCTCTTTTCTGGAATCCATCATACTCCTCTGCACCATTACTATTGCCCACTCCATTGGTGCACACTCCTGACTCAAACACACAACAACGACCACTTAAGCCAAAGATTAATTTCTCAGAGTTCGATGGTACTAACCCCAGGAGTTGGTTGCGAAAATGTGAAAAGTTCTTTGAGCTTTATAATATAACGGAGCAGGAGAAATTAAGTTATGGTTCTGTCCATCTAGGTGAGAGGGTTGACATTTGGTTTGATAATTGCATAGTCAATCATAGAGGTATAATGACTTGGCAGAGGTTTGGTGCTGAATTTTGCATGAGATTTGGTAATATTAGACCACAAGATATTGTTGACGAGTTCAATAAACTCGTACAATTAGGGTCCGTGGATCAGTATCAGGAAAAAATTTGAAGAGCTCACTAGCTATATGACTATCATCAATCCCTTATTGAATGAATCTCATTATGTTGCAAGCTTTATTAGTGGACTTTGACCAGAATTAAAATCCCTCGTCAAGCTAGCCAATCCTACTTCAGTTCTGGATGCTTATGAAGTGCAAAGCTTTATGAAGAGTCATTTCGAGCTCTGGCCCCTTTTTCTCCGAACAGGCCTCTTCTCGGTAATATTTCCAAACCTTTGGCTATTACCTATCCTAGAAATCCACAACTTGATACTAATAGACCACATACTCTTTCTCCAAGCTCACAACCTCTAAGGACAACTTATCCTAACCAAAGACCTGTAGGTCGAGCTCCCTTCAAACCAAATACTTTACCACCCAATCTGGAAGCATTAAGAGAACTTGGCCTTTGTTACAAATGCAAGGAAAAGTATTTCCCTGGCCATCAATGTAAACAAAGGGGATTACATGCTATAAAAAGTGTAGAAGTGGATGGGGAGGTGGATCAACTTGAAGAATTTGTAGATTTGCCTGAAATCTTAGAAGAGAAAGTCGAGGAACAAGTTGTTGTGTCCTTAAATGCTCTATTGGGATTAAGCTCCTCTAATGGTAGGAACTCCACTATTAAGATTGTGGGTTATGCTGGGAAATTACCTATGACAGTCTTCATAGATAGTGAATCTACTCATTCATTCATTGACCCACACATTGTGAAATTATTAAGGCTACCTGTTCAGCCAATGAAAAACCCTATGAGAGTTATAGTGGCTAATGGTCAATGAGCTGCCAGTTTGAAAGTCCCTCATTTGGATGGAAAATGCAAGATGAACAATTCCATTTCAGACTCAGGTTAATGAAGGTTGGAGGGTGTGATATGATACTGGGAATGGACTGGATTGACATAGTTGCACCAGTCATTTTACACACAAGATCACTCAATTTAAGTTTTATGGCTGACAACAAAATGGTAACATTATATGGGATTATAGAGGATTTTGAGGTGACTACTATTAATACTGAGGCCTTGAGAAGGATGTTGCAGTGTGGCACTTGTGAAGTGGTACCTAAGCTAGCTGCAGTGGATGCGAATATGATGATCAAGAAGAAGGAAGAGGTGCATCCTGCTATTAATAAGTTACTGCAGGATCATGCTATGATTTTTCAGGAACCCATAAAATTACCTCCTGAAAGATCTTGTGATCATGTGATCAACTTGGTTCCGGGAGCTCAACCTTTCAACTTGAGACCTTACAGGTATTCCTATGATCAGAAGAATATCATTGAGTTAATAATCAATGATATGCTTAAAGTCACCACCGTTACACCTAGCCAATCGTCTTTTGCATCACCAGCTTTATTAGTTAAGAAAAAAGACGCAACTTGGAGGCTATGTATTGACTACAGGAGGTTGAACAGTCTAACTGTTAAAAACAAACACCCCATCCCCATGATTGATGATTTACTATATGAATTATTTGGAGCTAATGTGTTCTCCAAAGTGGATTTACGGGTTGAATATCATCAAGTAAGGATGAAAGCAGGAGAAGAGTATAAGACAACCTTTAGGAATCATCATGGTTTATGGGAATTCAGGGTTATGCCTTTTGGACTAACCAATGCTTCGGCAACATTCCAGTCCCTAATGAACACTATTTTCAAGGATCAAATGAGAAAGTTTATACTAGTATTCTTTGATGGCATACTAGTATACAGTAAGTCCATGGAAGACCACCTAAGACACTTAGAGATTGTGTTACAGCTACTGCACAAAAATAAACTGTATGTTAAGTTAAGCAAGTGTGACTTTGGTCGACCTCAAATTGAGTATCTAGGACACATCATTACTGGTGGTGGGGTGAGCACTTATCCATCCAAGGTAGCAGCAATGGTTGAATGGCCACAACCCAGGACATTGAAAAAATTAAAAGGATTCTTGGGATTGACAGGGTACTATAGGAAATTTGTGCAAGGTTATGCACAATTGAATAAACCACTAACCAATTTGTTGAAGAAAGGAGAATTCCAATGGAATCCTAAAGCTAATAAAGCCTTCGACCAACTGAAGATTGCTATGTCCAGTGCACCTGTGTTAGCACTTCCTGATTTCACTAAGACTTTTGTTTTAGAAGTAGATGCTTGTAATACCAGAATTGATGTTGTGTTAATGCAAGGACAAAGGCCAATAGGATTCATGAGTCAGACCTTAAGCAAAAAGCATCAGGGCATGTTTACTTATGAAAAAGAGTTGATTGCTTTACTACAAGTCGTGGACAAGTGGAACACTACCTTCACCCACAACACTTCATAATCAAAATTGACCATTTTAGTTTGAAGTTTTTGCAGGAACAAAAGATTACTACTTCATTGCAGCACAAAGGCTTAACCAAATTAATGGGGCTAAGCTTCGAGATTCATTACAAAAAGGGAGTAGAAAATGTGGTAGTTGATGCCCTGTCCAGAAAAGCAGACAACCAAGCTGAGAACAACTACTCCCAATCTCTGTTAATATCACAGTTACAACCTAAATGGATTGAAGAAATACTGGATAGCTATGAAGGTGATCAGGAAGTACTCCAAGCCATTACAATTTTGAGCAGTAATCTTGATCCAGCAATGAACATATCCCTGCAACAAGGAGTGTTGAGGTATAAAGATAAATCTTGGGTGGGACAGAAAGGACTGTTGAGACAACAGTTGATCACTACAATCCACAACACAGGATTAGGGGGTCACTCAGGAGTATGGGCTACTTATCAAAGATTGAAGTCAATTTTTTATTGGCCTCTTATGCTGGACCAAGTGAAGGTGATAGTTCAAGAGTGTGACATTTGTCAAAGGTGTAAAGATGAGCAGGCGGCTTATCTAGGTTTACTTCAACCTTTACCTATACTTGAGAGAGCATGGGAGTATATCTCTATGAATTTTATTGAGAGTCTACCCAAGTCTGAAGGGAAAGACACTATATTAGTGGTCATAGATTGGTACAACAAATTTGCTCATTTTATCAGTCTTTCCCACCCATTCACTGCTTCCCAGGTTGCTAGATTGTTTCTGAATAATATTTATAAGCTGCATGGCCTACCTAAGAGCATAGTTACTGACAGGGATAAGATATTTCTCAGTCATTTTTGGAAAGAGCTTTTTAAGCTACTACAAGTACAATTGCTCTACAGTTATGCATACCATCCTCAAATCGATAGGCAAACTGAAAGGCTAAATAGGTGCTTGGAAAATTATCTAAGGTGCATGACAGGACATAAATCGAAAAAATGGAACAAGTGGCTTTCCCTAGCGGAGTTTTGGTATAATAACAATTATCACACTACCTTGAAAATGTCTCCATTCAAGGTACTCTATGGATACGAACCTCTCCAGCTGTCTTTGGAGTTGATAGCCCAGTCTAAAGTGGATAATGTTGATCAGATTCTCAGAGAAAGGCAGATCATGGCTAAAGTACTAAAAGAGAATTTAGTGAAGGCTTAAAGCAGGATGAAAATGTATGTTGACAGAAAGAGAACTGAAAGGGAATTTGCAGAAGGAGACTGGGTGTTCCTTAAGCTACGACTTTATAGACAAACATCTATGACTGTGAGGAAAAGTCTCAAGCTTGCATCTAGATTTTATGGACCATATCAGATTGTGCAAAAGATTGGACCTGTCGCGTACAAACTTACACTGCCATCTACAGCAAGGATACATCCTGTTTTTAACGTATCCCAACTCAAGAAGAAGGTTGGAAGTCAAGTGATCGCTACTATAGATCCTCCAATTTGCTCTTCTGGGGGACAATCTTTAATAGAACCAGTGCAATTTTGGACAGAAGAATCATCAAAAAGGGAAACAAAGTTGCTACTCAAGTGTTGGTTCAATGGGCTAATTTGCTACCTGAAGAAGCTACATGGGAAAACAATCAGTTCATCCAATCCCAGTTTCCTAATTTTGAAGATCACTGAAGAAGTTGATCTTCTTTTTTTGAGAGGGATGGATTGTCACAAATGTCTATTGTGACTTTTTATTTCAAGTTTAAATGTGTCAACTTTAGTCCCTTATGTTATTAATTGTTCTTTCAGTATTTTTTTTAGTCCTTGAAGATAGTTAAGTTTAATTGTCATTTAGTTCCTAAGCCTGTTAGTGAGTGGAACAGCTATCCAAATGGAATATTCTTGTGGCAGCGTATTTTATACTTGTACTACAAGTGAGCTCATTACTGAATATATCATAAGAAATTCCTTCTTCTCTTATTCTCTTCTTCTTCCCTTCTCTATTCTGCATCATAGTTACAAGAGTATAAAGACTCTTGTTACACATTCAGATGACTATGAACCACACTTCCTTGATTTGTGTCCAATTATAACTCTTCCCTTTTATAGATATTACTTTCTCTCTCTACATACTTCTTTTTCTCCTTAATTCACTTAACACAATCAGAGTTAAAAATACAAAAACTTAACAAATTTATTCTTTCCCCCTCAAATTGTGCTTATAGATTTTCAGGGTAATTTTTATGCGGTTTCAATTTATTTATTTTACGGTGGTTTCAATCTATGACACTTATTTCTTTTGATTTTTCAATTTTCTCATTAGATACTTTTCAAGAGAATTGCAAGAGATATACAAATGAATTCACAAAAAATAGATAATTTTTCATCTTTTCTTTAGGTCTAATTCAAGATTTTCAAGAAATTTCAGAATCTCTTAATAAATCTCGAGTTAATAAATAAGAAATTAGATCAAACTGTCGGAATGAACCAGCGAAAATGTAATAACTTATGTATAGTTTTAAATATTTGAAGAAGAAAATGATATTACTGGGTCAATGGACCAAGGTGATGATAAAGAAATTGAGGTTTTCTATAATTTATTTGTTTATTTTTTATGATTTGTGTTTCTATCAATACATTTTAGGTTGCATATGATTCTATGGATTTAGCATATCAATGTTTATTGTTTATTTTTTTTTACTTTATTTGTATATTTTTAATAATTATATGCAATTACTTATTTTGTATTTGTATATCATCAACAAGTATACGTTCCAATTACTATTTATATAATTTCAATATTATTGAGGTATTTTTATAAATTATTTTATATATTTTTTGTGATTTGTCTTTCTATCAATACATTTCACATTATGTTGTATACGAAACTATGAATTTAGCATATCAATATTTATTGCGGTTTTTTTACTTTTTAGACCTTGTCTATATATTTTTCAACAGTTATATACATTTTATTTTTTTGTAATTGTATTTCATCTATAAGTATACATTCCAACTATTATGTATATAATTTCCACATTTGTATATTTTCAATCATTTGTATGTGTATTAATGTTGTTTATGTACATTTGATTTGTATTTTTGTTAAGTCTTTTCTAACATAGTTTTTGTAAGAAATTCTAATTAGATACGATAATCATATTTGTGGGATTGTTTTTCATTTTAACAAGCTAAATTTACTGCCTCGCTAATTAAGTTAAAGAGTCCAATTTGTATAAAAAAATTAAATTTCCAGCAAGATACTGAAACATAGCATCACTAAGTAATTAGGCAAATTGTAGCTCATGTGGCTCACTATGTTTCCCCTTTTCCTGTATTATTAATGAAGATAATTTTAAAATTAGATAACAAAATGTGAAAGAAAGAATCTTTTGTGGATAGGTGTATGGAAATCATCATTGACCTTTTCACCTTGTATGAAGAATTTGTAAGGCAGAAGAGAAAAGTAGATGAAACAGAGAATACTTTTATGAGAAGAAAGAATTATGGTGCGACTTGTGTTTATAAAAACAATGATGACATTATGATTATAATGTTCTCCAAGTGGTGCTATTACTTTGAAAAGATTAGAATGCTCAAAACAAACAATAGTCGTTGTAGTTTGAATAACAAGGAAAACATCCACTGTTCTCTTAATCAAATATAAATTGCAACCTTGTTTTGCGCCAACCTCAACAACAAACATGGGTGCCCTTGTTTGCAGAAGAAAAGTTTCAAACTAGAGATTTACCAATCATAACTTGTTACAGTAATCATAAATTTCAAGAACCATAGATTCTTACAGTAAAACCAAATTTCATATACCGACTAGGAAATTTTCAAAGAAGATTAGATGCTCACATTAAGCATAACTTGCTCAACAGTTTAAGCAGCTATAATCAGATTTACAGAACCAAAGCTTAAGGTGAAAAATATCTTCAACATCAGCAGTTAAAATAGGTAGTCACAGAATGAAGGAGACGCACTGTCTCAATGCATTGGCAGTGATATAAACTACAAGAAGTTGCTTTACAAACTTGAGCATGATATCCTAAGCCCTCGATTAACCTCCTTTTGATTCTTAAA
This sequence comes from Solanum aculeatissimum, assembly GCA_038996855.1. Classification (NCBI taxonomy): domain Eukaryota; kingdom Viridiplantae; phylum Streptophyta; class Magnoliopsida; order Solanales; family Solanaceae; genus Solanum; species Solanum aculeatissimum. The sequence continues at coordinate 10,757 of JBCEWC010008136.1, read as the reverse complement.
TACAAAGAGAAGCCAGGGAAATACAAGAAAAATTGGTATCTTACAACTGTGTTAGTGATGCTAAAATGCACCAGGATTTGTCACTTCTCCTAGTTGGTCCAAAGAGGTCCTTTTTCTACCACATAGAGCGAGTTACTATGAACAGCTTCTCCTTCAAGTGATTGTACAAAAGATTGGCAACACTACGAACTTCATAGCTCCATCTTCTTTAAGTGTACAGCAATTGGCATGCCCAAGAACCCGAAAAATATACTTACAAACCATTGAACAAATGAGAGGGGAGTGGTGTTGGCAAATGTTCCCAGATATTCGATGATTATAATTTGGAAGAATAGAGTTACACCAATAACTGTCACAAATACATAGTTTTCCAGCATGCCTTCCCAAACCTCAATTTTTTCCATCTCTCGGGAGTTCACTTCATTGAAAAGCTGCATTTAGAACCAGTGTAAGATAAACCACTGAAGCTTGTCAAAACTAGATACCAAACAATTTCACTGAACTTTTAAAATGTTTATAATTTACCTGGCAGAAGACGAATGAGTTGAAAATAATTGTGTTGAGGGTAAGGTTAGCATCCGGGCCATCAAGACGAAAGATTGTTTTCCCATATACTTGTAGAAACCATATAACTAAGAACTGATATAAAGATTGGCCCAAGATATTCCTCCACATGACATTGCTGATAAAGTTTCCTTTCCTCCCTACTGGTGCTCTTTTCATTAGTTCATCATTAGGGGGCTCTGTTGCTAAAGCAAGTGCTCCCAAGGTATCCATAATCATGTTGACCCATAGAAGTTGAACAGCAGTAAGGGGAGCGCTACCTGAAGCATAGTTCCCAAAAAACACAATAATGAGCACAAAAATTGCATTTTGTTTGGCTATTCAGCAAATATCACTAAACTCAAAAACAGAAAAAAAGCAATGGTAGAACAAGGGGAAAAGGCTCCTGACCTGTCACACAAGCTGAAGCGAAGTTAACTACCAATGCAACAATATTAACCGTCAGCTGAAACTGAACAAATTTCTGAATGTTTATGTAGACTGAGCGTCCCCATTTGGCTACTGTAACAATTGTGGAGAAGTTGTCATCCAGTATGATAACATCAGCACTCTCTTTGGCAACCTGAAACCAAAAGTCAGAGGAAGGTCAACGATGTTACATCTCAATCTAATTGTGTTATCTGGAAAATTTTGCAATATAGAGTCGGTGGTCTTAGAAGCTTAACAGCCAAGTGGGACATAATTCTTTTCCTTTTTGTAGTCAGAGACGCATATTTGCATCTTATTTTTCATGAAATTCTTTTGTCAGGTAATAGTCCTCTAATTCCGTCACTAGGAAAACAAAATATTCTTGGGCAGTTGTTGCGAGCATTAGAATTGTTATAGAACAAGATCCAACCAGTAAAATGCAAAAGCACGAAGTCACTTAATGTTCCTGCTTCCTATTTACAGTCTTACCGCATTGATTGTGCATTTAACCACCTCATGCAATGATAGTTTGGTACTTCATAAAGAATCCAGATAAGGGATTGTGGTTGAAATGAACTAAAATGAATGAAATTCTTGTATTCACCTCAGTTCCAGCGATGCCCATTGCAAGTCCAATGTCTGCTTCATGAAGTGCAGGAGCATCATTGGTCCCATCACCAGTGACTGCAACGACTTCATTGAATGTTGTCCGCAATTGCTTGACCAATGTGTGCTTGTCTAGTGGAGAAGACCTTGCCATCACCTGAAGAAGTAAAAAGAGTGTAGTCTTACATGAGAAATCATAACTAGGGTGGAAGTTTTCCACAAGACTTACTTAATTCTCTAGTGAACCAAAATGACTATAGTACCTGAATTTTGGGAATCACTTTAAGCATTTCCTCTTGACTCAATTCCCGGAAAACTGGTCCTTCAATGGCGATACCATCATCTGTCAGTATACCACATTCCCTAGCTATGGCTTTTGCGGTATTAATGTTATCTCCAGTGACCATCCGAACAGTTACACCTGCTGAACGACAAAGTGCAACAGACTCCTTGACTCCAGGACGAACGGGATCCTTTATACCTACAATTCCTATGCAAGTGTACCCAGAAAGTGGAATAGCATCATCAGGAGAGAATCCGTTTTCCAGATCCACATAGGCAAGACACAAGGTACGAAGAGCTTCAGTAGCAAACTGCTCAATGGTGGCATTAAGATTATTTCTTAATGTTTCATCCAAGGAAACCACATCACCGTTTGAGTTGATTACTTTGTCACAGGCAGCCAAAATAATTTCTGAAGCACCTTTGGTATGAGCCCTTAAACCTCCTTCAGGAAGCTCAAGCACCACACCCATCCGCTTCTTAGTAGAGTTGAACGGCTCAATTTTCAGCAGTTTTCCTGCTTGTCGTTCTGCTTGAAAATCTCCACCAAGTGCTAAACCAAACTCCAATATAGCAATCTCAGTTGGGGTTCCCAACATCTCACGCTTCTTTCCCTTGGTAGCTACAACTTCTCCACTCGTGTTGTTAAAAATCGACTGCAGCAAAGTTTTAAGCACAGAATTTGGCATTTCAGAACAAAGTGCAGATGCATCACCTGATTTGCTCACATCTTTGACATTCATACAGAAGCATGTTTTCACTACAGTCATGCGGTTGGTTGTTAGTGTGCCAGTTTTGTCACTACAGATGGTTGTAGCTGATCCCATTGTCTCACAAGCTGCTAGATGGCGGACAAGTGCCTTATCATTCATCATCTTTTTCATGGCAAAAGCAAGGCTTAAGGTCACAGCCAGGGGAAGTCCCTCAGGAACTGCAACAACCACAATGGTAACTGCAATGGCAAAGTATTCCAAGATTTCCCTAGCTTCTTCCCCAGACCAGCTCCAGTGGGATCCCTCTAGCAGTTTTCGGCCAAACATTTTTTGCAAGAGCACTGCAAAAGTCACAACAGCAAAGAAAAGGCCTATCTTTCCAATGATTGTTGCCACTCCATTCAGTTTAACCTGTAATGGAGTTTCATCATCTCCACCTTCACTGAGAGTAGCTATCAGTTTTCCCCACTGAGTCCTCATCCCAACTGTTGTAATCAACATCTTGCAAGAACCATCTTGGACCTTGGTTCCAGAAAGAAGAAAAGGATTTTGAGCATTGACCATTACTGGCTCACTTTCTCCAGTCAAGCTGGATTCATCAATTAAAACAGAAAATCCTGAAAGAAAGAGTCCATCTGCAGGGACTTGATCTCCTATCGCAAGATGAACTATATCACCAGGAACTAGATCATATATGGACATTTTTTGTCTGTATCCGTTCCTAGTAACCTGAATAGATATCTTCTTCTTCTCTTTGTCAAGGTCTCTGAACTGCAAGGATTGACGATAATCACTTGTTGCTGTAACAAAGACCACCAGCAAAATACTAGCTACAATACCAAGACCATCATGGGCCCCTACTGGCCATCCCTCCATTACAATGCCAACAATCAGAGAAACAAAAGCGCACACACCAAGGATCATGAGAGTCATGTCTTGAAGGGCTTCCCAGACAAACAACCAAAAGCTCCGAGCTTCACTTTCTTGGAATTTATTAACTCCAAAAAGTTCCTGTCTACGAGTTAGGGCAGTTTCATTATCAGTAGATAGCCCATCAGTACATGACGTGGCCAGCTTATTTGCAATCCCATCCACTCCTCCATGAAATTTCACTTTTTTCAGATCATGGCTTTCAACTATAGATCCTAGCTCGTCAGCGTCAATTCGAAAACCGGCAGCTTCAACTTCCTCTGGGACACTGTAATCACTTGGTTGCATGCCTGCCATTACGAAGAATTGATATAAGAACATCTTGAGTGGTAATTAGACAGAAAGGAAAAAGAAAAAAGAAAATTCACCTTGAATAAACTGAAATGCAGCCTTTGAAACCAGAACTGCTACCCTTAGTTTCTCCTGGAACACATAAAAAAGAAGGCTTAGCCACATTAACCGGGTTTTACCATATGAGATTGGTGAAGCAAATATAAATGCATCCCCAACTCAAATCCAATCACCATGTTGTTGCAAATTCAAATGCATCCCCAATTCAATACTATCAATCACATAAAATCAGGCAAGAGAATTATTCTTCCTTAAAATGACATTAGCAAGTGGAACTACTTCAAGAAGAAATGACAAATAAGAATATGATCCCACAAACGCCAATAGCTTTCTACATTCTCAATAGTAGAATTTCCTCCTGAAAAGATCCTTGCTATACGAGGAATGATAAGAATATCTTGAATGTAAAAGGTGAGGCAAGTCCAACAGCACGAATAAAGATGATTGGAACAGGCATAAAAGTGAAGAAATAAATATTGACACTGGGAAATAAAAAGGTCAACAGCTCTCTGAAAACTCTAATTTTATTTTATTTTATTTTGATGACAAGGGAACCTGCAATGACTACTCTTTGGTTGTGCACAGGTTAAATCTTGCTCCAGTATAAGAGCCTACCAACTACACAGGCTCGACCGAGAAAGCACGTTGAAAAGCTCTGTAATTAAGTAATTTTACGTCTCAAACACATCAGTCGCTTATACTAGGAGTCAATCAAAAACTAGTACTAGAGATTTGTTACATGAATTATATGTATTAATATGAGAAATTCACATAGTAATTAGACTATTTTTATTATCATTCTTTCACAACCTTTTCTTCTTCAGACATGCTCACACAAAGGTAAGTTTATCCTTGAGTCGGGGTGGAACTCATGAGAGATTAGGGTTCAAATTTCAGTAGAAAGCTACTCCCTCAACCTCATATTACTTGGCCTCATAGTAAAAATAGTGGTTTCAATTTACTTGTTCAATTTATGATCAAATCAGGGGAGTACATTTTTTACTTTCTACCTCCAGGTACTAAATAATCACATAAAGTGATAGTAATAGTCAAATTTAGAGTTTTCAAGTATTATAAAAAAGATTGGTTTAATAAAATACACCTCTAATTAAAATTTTAAACTTTATTAAGAGGATGTACTATATCAACAGATGTCAAGTAATATAAACGGAATGAGTAGTTGATTTCTTTCCATGTGGCTATGCTTGAGTCTCACAGCAACTTTACTATTATCCGTACTCTAAAACACTTTAATTTTAAAATTTATTGAAATATCTAAGAATAATTTTATGCCAGAAATTTCAAAATGGCAAGTGAAAATGAAAAAGAGAAAGAGAGAAGGGAAAGTACATGATTAGTACGTCGCATTGCAGCAGCCTCATAACGCTTGGATAAATTAGCAGTAAAACGAAACCGGCGTTTAGGGTTCTTGACAACACCACAAAGGCTCCTCCATCGCTGCAGCACTTCCTCCGAGGAGTGCTTCGGCTTCACTCCTCCGAAATTTTCATTCAAATAGCTTTCCATACTTGTTCTTCTTAATTTGCTCTTTTTACAAGACAATGAAATACATATATATATATACAGAATGAACTTTGGGGGTCCAAACAAAATATGACCTACACGGCGATAAAGAAAAAGAGGAAAAGGTTAAAAGGGAGTATGAAGTTTCCAAGACATTGCCGTAGAAACTGAAACGAAAAGGAGGAGTTTGGTGCAAGAACAGACGTACAAAATTGGGGAAATTGGAGCTTTATGGATAAAAAAGAAAATAGATGAGAAAACCAGAGAGAGAGAGGGGGAGGAAGAAGGATCCGAATTTTGGGTGAGAAGATTATTAAGGTCTGATGGCCAATGGACACGAAGAAATAAGCTGTGCTAATCCAATTTTTATTCCTTGTTTTATGGTAAAGTGGATCAAAATGGACAGGGTCAATGCGAGTTGTGGGGTCAAATGTCTAAAACAACAAGGATGTGAACTACTATACATGTTTTTGTTTGAGACTTAAGAAATCAAATCCGTACGACTGTTGCTAGGTTGAGAATTTGAGAGACATATTTCAACATTAATTAGAGATTTCAGCATATATTTTTTTTTAAATAAATGATGGAGACATTTTATAATTTCAAGTTAAGGTTTGAATATGTGACATGAATGTATTCCATGTCTCGATGAACCCCAAATCTTTTTAGACGAGGGTTTATAAGGCTCAAGTTTAAAATTATTTCAAAAATTAAATTTATGTTTAAAATTATTTCAAATATATTTTTTTCTCTTTTTTCTTTAAAAAAAAAAATATCAACATTTATTCTACCTGGCCCCACCCTACCTAATCCCGTCTTTTCTTCATCTTCTTCCCAAAACACATTATTTCTCAAACCACAAAATTCAATTTCTTTTCATATAACTTGAAGATTCAATTTTTTTAAAAGAAAATATTTTCCACACTTAATGTGGCACAGAGAAAGATAAATAAAAAAAAAGAGCTAAGAAAAAAGAAAGTTTGTCTGCGATTTTCTCATTTTTAGACCGATGACAAAAAGAAATTGATCACTCATAAATTAATTTTATCAAGTTTCCAGATATCATTTTTGATAAATTTAGTGGGTATACATTAATTTGAATAGTAGCATAATTTTAGAGTGATAAAAAATGGTGATAGACATACATCAACTAACTTTTTTCTTTCGATGCGTAAAATCTTCTATTACTTTTCCTCGTTCTTCATACATATTTAATTAGTTGACTCAAATTTGAACGATTCTTTTTAAAGGTGCTGAATTAAAATGGAAACATTGTGAAAAAGAAAATGAGGAAGAAGCGACTTGGGGGATAGGGTGGGATACTTTTTTTTTCTTGAAGAAATTTTTTTAAGTTAATTATAGTGTCAAATGTTAATAAAAGAAGAAAAAGTGTATATTTATTTTGAATTTCTGACGCTCTTAGGAAAGTACAAAACATATTTTTCGTCAAATCAACATTTTGAGTTTAATAGATACATGTTTTGAATAACTTGAATGTTCAATAGATACCAATCTTAATTAAGGTGCATAAGTAAAATATCCGGACAATTTTAATGGATACTTTTTATTTATTTATTTCTCCCACGTGTTCATGTTTTCGAGATTAGTAAGTATGGTTGTATAATATGAGTTGATGTTTCGTTGAAGAGGGGAATATGTTCCGCGTTTTGTCAGACACGGCAACTACGCGGAAGTAAGAATCTTTATTTTTCCTTTACTACTACTTTTCTAGTCCTTTTTTTTTATCAGTGGTGTGGTCCATCACCTAACTTTTGTAATTTCGTCGTGGATTCCATTTCTTTCAAAGCTTAGTTAATAATGCAAGTCTGCGAATCATTAATTGGAAACACAACGTGTCTAACTACCTCAGACCAAACGTTCTAATCAAATTTTGATATTTGAAAACATTTTTACTTTTAAGTTTCCAATTCAATCTTTAATTACATACTCTCGTAATAGTCATTAAAATATCATAATAAGTTATCAGAAATTATTCCTTCATCACTCCCCATAGAAATAGGGGTAAGGTCTACATATTTTATTCTCTTCAAATTTTTAAACATGAAAGGTATATCATTGTTGTGTATTATGGAAGATGTAAGGTCTATTGTTGTTTCAACTAGTAAATCTTGATAAAATTATATATATGTAAAGGTTTATGATTGCAAAATATTTATAATATCAACGCTTTAGAATAATTTGATATCTAAAAATAAAACGCAAGTTATGCAACATGCAAGAATTCCTCATCTCACAGTCCATGCAATAATTCATAGTACCAACCTTCCAGCGCTAGACTGGAATCTTTGATGAGACCATATTACCCCAAAGTTTAAGTCTTAAGGCGCCAATCCAAATTAATCTAGACCATTTTACACCAAAGTGGGACATAAAAGTACAAATTTGAACTAATCTCAATTCCCTAAAGTATGTACACATCAGATTTGGGGGGAGCTTTCAGTGGGTTATCACATCAACAATATAGTCGGTGAGATCACACAAGTGGTAAAAAGGTTACGAAAGTAGGTAGACTGATTGTTTTTCCATGGGTAAAGTAGCAAAGACTTTGCTACATCTTGCTTTAATTGTAGAGAAAGATATCCATAGCTTTTCCCCAAGCAGGCAACGCCTCTACTTAAACTCCCCTGATCTTCTGCATCATGAGAACCAAAGGTGGTGGAATGACATCTCGTTTCGAAGGAAGGAAACTAGAGCAATTTACAACTTCATGTTCAATTCCGCAACACATATTTTGATGACATGGGGACCCACAGCAACTATCCTTTTAGGTGCACAAATGGGTAAACCCCAATCATGTGCAATGACTCTCAAACCACATGGGAGAGGTAAACCGCACTACGTAAAGTCCCGTGAGACGAGCTCAACAGGGGAAGGCAAAGGTCACATATAACTAGAAAATGATTACACATGGACAGAAGAATAGAATATCAAAATCACCTTCTTCAACCATACTTGAGAAGAAGGGCTCTGTAAATTTTTCCAAGTTGTTACACATAGTAAACTGAACTGACCACTGAGACTTCTCATGACCGGGTGATTAAACAAGCACTTAGCACACAAAAATCAAAATTAAAAAAAATAAAGAAAACATTGGGGTATAGCACTAAAAAAGCAGTATCCAAAGAATCAATTCTCACTAATTTCCGGATAAGATCTACTTTTTGATCCTTGCCCGCTAACACAATGACATCGCCAACCCCATTAGCCTCTCAAGAAAGGCACAAGAGTCTAACAAGTGCAAAACCCTGTGAGATGTAAAACACTCTACCTCAAAGCTAAGAGACTTCTACAAAATGCATAAAACTAGAACATATCAAGATAATGAACACAGCTCCAGAATTTTAAACTGGAAAATTTAGAAGAATGCCATACTGAAAAGAAACTATTTGCACCTAGCATATGGAATGATTAACTTCACATAAACCCGAGTTAACTAAATAGGACCAACTCAATCGTATTTTTCCTACTGAAACTATCCTAAGATAAATTGAAAAACTGGAGTAGCTTCTCCGACAACCTAGCTCACACCTCTGATATGCAAGCCCATTGAAACTAACGCTTAATCAACTAAGCCTAGGATGACATAAAAAAAAAGATGACTAACACTACCTCATAGAAAAAGAAGAATGAAAGAACAAGGGAAATTGTTGCCGCTGATATAGGATGTAAAATATAAAGGGAAGAGGATCCATTACTAGTCCCCTCTAATTGACATCTCTTTCTTGTGCTACTTAATTCCTACCACTCCCAACAATCATTTATCAGTAGAAAGCCTATTATTCAAACAGGACAAGGTTGAGGGCTCAAAAGAAAAATAAAACACTATGTTGAGCGAGTAGAAAAAAGAGAAGACTCACAAAAATATACAACAAAATTTTAACCAGCAATTCTACACAATGGGAAGTGTAGAACAAAGATGTTCATGATGTTCTCGCCACAAATTTAACATAACTTCACTAAAGCTTCTCTACCTCCAAACTAGAGGTAAGGTATATTCTACCCTTCCCAAACCTCACTCACTTTGTGGGATTATACTAGGTATGTTGTTTCTTGTTGCTGTCACTAAAGCTTGACCTGTTGATGATTCTCAAAGTTCATGTGGATGGTAGTCATATAATCTTCCTATAGGGTCAACGGTTCAGAAAGTCACTTCAAAAGGATATCAAATGAGCCAACTTCATGCTATGTGAATACTCTATGATCTCATTTCTTTACAAGACAGCCTCCAATTATGTAAAATACATTCTAAGCACCAAAGTGAATAACGTATCTAACATAAGAATTTAACTGAAAATTTAGAATTCCAAGTATCATCATCACTGATTTAAGCAAAACAAAACTTCAACAAAATTCAATGTCTCCGCAAAATACCAATTAACTGAAACGTACTGATATAAATTCTCTTTAGGCTAAAATATAGCAATACCAGACAGAATGAGTGAAAAAATCAATCGACTGTCTGCATGATATCCTCAGCAGTGAACTTAGTGCCCTTGTCCTTATCAGCAGCGGCGCGTCCCTTAGCCTTACGATCAAGTAGTGATTTCCTATCTTTGTCAAGCCTGAGCTTTGTAACAACCACCTTCGAAGGGTGAATACCAACATTCACAGTAGATCCATTGACCTTCTCCCTGGTTATACGTTCAATGTGGATCACCCATTTCTTACGGTACACTTGGACGATTTTCCCATCACGGCCCTTGTAAGTCCCACGAACAACCTGAACCTCGTCATCTTTCCTCACCGGCACAGATCTCACGTTGTACTTTGCACGTAACTCGGATGATAAGGGTGCGCTCATCAATATCCGGCGCTGACTTGACGGCGCCGTGAAATGAGCCTTCCTGCTCTTCCGGCGGGAAGAGGATACTCTTGGATTGTACTTCATAATTTGCTGATTTCTCTCTCGCTCTCTCCTCTGCAAATGTCGGCCAGCGAAGGAGATTTCTAGGGTTTTGGGTTCATCTTATACGAGATAGTTAGGGTTTTTAATTTGGAATTTTCAGCTTTCGGAGGCCGATATGTTGGGCCTATGTTATGATAACTTTGAGCTTAGTTTTGGGCTCTGGTGCATATCATTGGGAAAAATTTAAGGGATACATTATATATCAAATATTATTTTTTGGGGGGTAAATTACAGAAATACACAACATTTGGAAACTTAATTATAATTATTTCTTACCATTTAAAAAAATTACTAAATTCTCTTTTTTCGTTATTTCGCTGATACATAACGCACATTTATAAACTATCAGTTAGTTTCACTGATACCTGAAAAAAATAAACAACCAATTAATTATTGATACGTTTTTTAATGTTTTCAGTATATTAAAACTGATATAGTCTAATTTTTAATAA
>JBCEWC010008135.1:0-20391 GCA_038996855.1 Solanum aculeatissimum | reverse complement strand
AGATAGAAAAAATGAAATAAGCAAAATAAAACAACAAGCTAATGATGAAATAAAGAAAATTGAAGAAACTAAAAATATTAGGATACTAGAATTAGAAAAAGAGTTAAAAATTTTAAAGTACTTATCTTCTTTTCAAAAGCATGTATATGCATATGTATTCTTGTTGGATGATTGCTTAGAACCGAGGGATTGGAGGCGGGGTGGACTATCCCCAAGTGTCCATACATCTTTTTGTCATACTTTGTGCGTAGCATAGGAATGATTATGCCCCTTTTTAGGGATAAGAATAATAGATCTACCTTTGGAGTTTCAAGTTATAGCTCACTTGGTTTTATGTCGATTTAGGTCCCATCCCCATTATGTTTATATGACTAAGCATTCATGCATCATGTATTAAAGAATATTATTATGATATCCTATATACTTCTTTTTATATATTTTCCCTTGTCATCTAACATTGATTTACAAGTTATACATGTTTATATGCATTGCATGCCCGTATACTTAGTACATTTAAATGTACTAATGCATACTCTTTTGCTTACATGATCTAACCATGTAAGGACTAGAGACTACATCTATCCACCTCTTTATGGTTAGCTTGGATCTTTGAGTATCATTGAGGTGATTCCTATGTTCCAAGGATAAAATCCACCTTCTATCTAGTTCTTATGTTATGTTTATTATGTCTTTACTTTGAGGGTGAGCCCAGGACATGTCTTGGCCCCCATCCTAATCTAGACTAGAGGCATCTTTGGATATTATGAAGTCTTCCTTATGAGTATGTTATATGTATACTTAAGATGCTATGGTTATGTATTATTCATGGATGAGATGATTGTGTTTATGTTATTATGATATGATTAATAGAAATGTGATTATGTGGGAAGTTCCAAGTCCCTCCTTATCCCTATAGCATGAGTCATACTTACCGGTCGATTAGAATGTAATTGCTAATTGCTATGTGGTTTATGAAAATCCCTTCCCCGACGATATCCCCATAGATTGAGTCAAAATACCCAAAATCCCTTAGAATTATGTGTTTATTATTTAATTATGCGCTTCCGAACTAATAATGTGTAAAATGATGCTAAGAGGCTTATTTAAGGACTTTATTGATGAGATCTCTAAGGTGTTGACTGTTATGGGTGTGAGTTTTGAGGAGAAAGTTGTGCTAGCTGCTTATGAGTTGAAAGATGTGGCTCAGGTGTGGTATACTCAGTGGATGGTTGAGAGGGTTGCTGACGTGAAGGTTGGTTGGGAAGAGTTCAAGTTTGCTTTTCTGGACCGTTTCTTCCCTCTTAAACTTAGGTAGGCTAAGCTGACCAAATTTATCAATCTCAAACAAGGTGACATGAATGTGAGGGAGTATTCCCTTAAGGTCACAAAGCTTTTGAAGTATTCTCTTATGTTAGTGTCATACCCTCATGCAAGTTTGCATAAGTTTATTTTTGGGACCTCTGATTTGGTTGTGAAGGAGTGCCATCGACTATGCTTATGCTAAACAGATTGAGGGAGGAAATATCATGAAGGAGGGGGGCTGAATGATTCAAAGAGGGTCCGATATGATGGTGGATTCTCTAACTCTAGGAGCGGTGGTGGAAAAGGCCGCTTCCAATAGGGCCATGGTTTGAATGCAAGGTTTGCCAATGCTAGAGTGCCTCCTCCTAAGGCATAGGTTGGAGGTGGACCGTTGCCTCTTCGATGTTGAAAAATATGGGAAAGTTCATTCAAGAAAGTGTTTGTGGGGATCGGGTTCTTGCTATGGGTATGCTGATGTAGGCCACAAAATTGCTGATTGTCCTAAGATTGCTACGATAGGTCAAGGCCAAGAAGCTCAGGGTGGTCAGGTCCAGCCAAGGACTCCTCCAGGAGATGCTCCCAGAAATAACAATTTCTATACCTTGCATGCTCATCAGAAAGTTGAGGAGGCTCCGAATGTAGTAACTGGTATGTTAAAAGTCTTCGATTTTGATGCTTATGCTTTGATTGATCCAGGTACAAATTTATCTTTTTTGAAACCTCTGCTGGCTGTTAAGTTTGGTTTGAGTTCTGAAATATTGAGGGAGCCCTACTCAGTTTATACTCACGTGGGTGAGTCTATTGTCGCTCGAAGGTTCTATTGGGGTAGTCTTGCATAAAATATTTTCTTGTGATCTTGTAGAGCTTTAAATGTTTGATTTTGATATTATTCTTGGAATGGTTTGGTTGCATGCTTCATATGCCACTGTTGATTGTAGAACTTGGAAGGTTAAATTTCATATTCCTAATGAGCTTGTTTTGGAATGGCAAGGTAGTGACTCTATTGTTAAAGGTCGATTTATTTCCTATCTCCAAGCCCGAAAGATAATTTCTAAAGGGTGCATGTATCATATTTTGAGGGTAGAGATGTGGAGTCTGAATCACCTGCTCTTGAGTCGGTTTCGGTGGTTAATGAGTTTCTGGATGTCTTTACTAAAAATTTTTCCCAGTATTCCTCCTGATAGGGAAATGGATTTTGACAAAGATATCCTTTCGGATACTCAATCTATTTCCATTCCTCCTTATCATATGGTCCCGATTGAGTTAAAAGAGTTGAAGGATCAGTTGAAAAACTTGTTGGAGAAAGGCTTTACTAAGACAAACATTTCTCCTTAGGGTGCTCCTATGTTGTTTGTAAGGAAAAAGGATGACCGTGAATATATCAAGATGTCGTCAATAAACACGATCACAAATTCATCCAAGAATGATTTAAAGACTTGATTCATTAGATCCATAAAAGTAGCTGGGGTATTTGTAAGCCCAAAAGACATGACAAGGAATTCAAAATATCCATACCTCATCCTAAATGCTTTCTTTGGAATATTAGCATCCCTGACTCACAACTGGTGGTACCTTGATCGCAAGTCAATCTTTGAAAAGCATTTGGCACCATGTAACTGGTCAAACAAGTCATCAATCCGTGGGAGATGATACTTGTTCTTGATAGTGACCTTCTTTAGCTGCCTATAATCGATACACATCCGTAGGGACCCATCTTTTTTTCGAACCAAGAGCACTGGAGCACCCCATGGAGATATACTTGGCCTAATAAAGCCTTTATCAAGTAAATCCTTCAGTTGTTCCTTCAATTCCCTTAGCTCTTCAGGAGCCATTCTGTAGGGAGGAATGGATATAGGTTGTGTGTCTGGGATCAAATCTATAGCAAAATTATTTTCTCTTTCGGGGGGAATCCCTGGAAGATCATCAGGGAATATCATCGGGAATTCATTCACAATAGGGACTGACTGAAGGGTTACTAGGTCCTTATCAATATCCCTAGCATGAACTAGATGGTATATACAACCTTTAACGATCAGGTTCTGAGCCCTAAGGTATGAAATAAACCTACCCTTCAGCGAGGCAATATTACCTTTTCATTCACGAATAGGCTCACCTAGAAAATGAAAGTAGACTAGCTTCACTTGACAATCAATATTAGCATAACAAGCTGCCAACCAATCCATACCCATAACGACATAAAATCTAGCATAATCAATTCTATTAAATCACCATATGTTGGATATTCATTAATTAGCACCGTATAACCTCGATAGATGTGACTAGCTATAATTGAGTCACCAATCAGTGTAGATACCTCAACCGAACTCGACAACAATTCAGGTCTTATATCAAGCTTACCCACAATAAATGGAGTAATATATAAAAATGTAGAGCCTGGATCTATTAATGCATAAACGACATGATAATGTATCATCAATATACCTGTGACCATATCTGGAGATGCCTCTGAATCCTGTTGGCCTGTGAGTGCATAAAAGCAATTCTGGCCACTAGTAGAACCTGAACTGTCTCCTCTACCTGTACCCCTACAACGACCCTGAGTAGGCTGTAGACCTGGTCGCAGAGCATGTACTGAGGATGAAGAGGCTACTCTAGATCCTAAAGGCTGAGCTGCTATACCTTTACCTAACCCCGGACACTGGCTGATAAAATGCCCTGTCTGCCTATAATGGTAACATGCACCTAAACCACTTCTACACTGCGCAGTATGAAGCTCGCCGGATTGAGTACATGGAGGAGTAGGCTGTCTCATTTGTGCAAAATGCTCCTGTCGATGACTGTTAGACTGGCCTGAACTCTGCCCTGTTCTTGACTGAATAGAATGATCAAATCACTGGCCCTGCATCTGTGGTGGGAAACTACCCACTGAAAGAGGTGTATATCGGGGAAATGAGGGCCTAAAGTTACTAGGTGCCTCCCTATAAGACCCCATAGTACGAGCCCTCTTATTCTGCTACCTGTCTCTATGGGTATCCCAAATCAGACGAGAAAGGTCCTCTGTAGTCTAAGCACAAGCCTGTATGTGGGAAATGTCTACACCATCCTATATATAATATCTGGTGCATATTTAGCCAAAGAATTGAACCTAAGGCTATACTCTGTTACACTCATATTTCCCTGCTGCAGACTGATAAACGGGTCAATACGAGCCTCCCGAACCTTCTATGGAAAGTAATAGGCTAACAATGCCTCAAAGATGTCCTCCCACTTTGCTGGCAGAGCACCCGACCCTTTGGATCTCTCCCATGCCTCGTACCATAATATGGCGACATCACGTAGTAAAAAAGAAGCTAACTCAACGACAACGGTGACGGAGGCATGCATCACCCTCAGTACTCTATATTTATGGTCTAGAAAGTCCTGGGGATCCTAAGTAGGACTGAATCCTATAAATACTGGAGGGGCCAAATGATGGAACTCTCGTACTTTTGAGCTTTTTGTTTGATCCCTTCTGGCGTCTACTCTAACCTCTAGTTGTCTCTCATGAATAGAAACCATCCTAGTTAGTAGCTGAACAACCTCCCTCATCCCCTGCTCCCTAGTCTCTGGTGGGGCTGGGGGTATTAGATCTCCCTAGACCTCAATAGGTGTTGGTGAATCTGGTACTATAGATACTAGAGACTCCCTGTGTGCCTCAATAGGGAATATATCTACCTGACCTAGCAAGGAACGACTGGTACCTTCCCTTAAATCCATACCTACCTCACGTTGTGCCATCTCTTGGGCGTAGGTAGTCTGTTAAATAAAACAACCAGAAAGCATGATTTATATTTCATATGTTTCTATAACATTGCTCTATAGTGTGATCTATTATGTGAAAGAATTGTAACCATCCCTAAATGCCTCGTAGACTCCAGATTATAAGTATGGTGCACAACACACCATAAGCAAGACTACACTAGGCATGACATTGTGGACTCCCCGGGACACGACTTGCTTTGATACCATGTTTGTCACACCCCAAAAGAAGAGGTAGGCGTGACTGGAACTCGATACTATCATTGGCTGAGTATGACACTGAACATACTAGTTAACTAAACTAGGGGACAAAAGATTGGGCAGCATAAGGTCTGAAAAACAAAGCCTGGACCATTTGGGTCATGACCAGCTTAATAGTAATCCAAGCACATCAAGATAGATAAACCAAAATGATAAAGTACTGGCTAGCCGACAAGGCTTCCACAATAGAGGTACAGTCACACACTATATATATATATATATACCAATCCCATGACTTGAGACTGAAAGGTACCAAAACAATAACCAAAAATAAAATGTCCACAATAGCCTCTAAGATTGTCACTAACATTGCCAGGATAGGGCCCCGACTATACCCAACTGTTCAACAAAAAGTAAGCATCCTGTGAAATCTCTAAGAAGAAGTGGAGCTTACCAACTCACAACTGAACCAGGCTCCTAGTGGAGGGGTCGGTCAGAGTCCCTACCTGAACTTGCACGCATGAAATAAAATGCAGCATCCCCAGGTAATGGGACGTTAGTACGAATAAACATGTACTGGTATGTAAGGCAGAAAGTAAAACCATAAATAACTGTAGTAAAAAGGGTAATAGAAATACCACATGTGCCAACAACTCAAGTAACCTTAATGACTAACTATCAACATTCTGGTGATCAAACATGTATGGTATGCTCGAGTAATCGCATGTCGTAAATACATATATATAGATGCAAATGCATGGCATACCCAACCAAAAGTTAGAAATGGTGGTCCTTTCTGGGAGCTACCCGACATCATATTTGCCAACCTGTGGCCATTCATATCATATACATATATATAGTCAGTTGGGAAAATAGGCCCCATACCTCCGATTATAGCTCGAAGTCCATGCATAACGTGCAATGTATGATATGAATGCACATCATAGGCTATAACATAAATTCAACCAATCTTGACTCATTGATACACTTACCCTCATAACATTATAATCACTATCGTAACATATACAAATGGCCTGTGGGATCGTACATTTCTTTCAAATAAGTTTGACAACTTAACTCAATATTTAGAATAAGGCCTTAACTCTGAGAATGTTCATAAAGATGCTTCACATAATGCTTATACTTGGCTTCATGTCAATTAGTAAAAGAAAATACTAAAAAGAATAAAGTGCATTAGTAGTTTAAAGAGAAACGTTATACTGGAGGTTATTGGAAATTAACATGTTACTTTTTAAGTTCTCCGGATATTGTCTTAATAAGGAAAAAGGACTGATTATGAATACCACATTCCCCTCGTAACTTGCCTTTATTTTCGTGACACCCCATAAAAAATAACAATGCCTCAATATATGGACCGGTAGTCAGGAAAAACTGATAAACTGATCTATAGACATTGAATGCCCAATTGAGCGTTCGAATGGAATATCAAACTAATACCATATTAAAAGAAATCCAACTACAATCCCAATGCCTTTCACAGAAGGTCTTCTTAGCAACAAAATGGTACAATATCACATTTGACGTTTTGGGAATTTCCTAGATTTCGTGCTAAAAGGAGGAATGAAGCTTAGCTTTCACTTACCTTTCCAACGGACTTATGAATGCCGAGAGTTTCTTCACAAAAGTTGTTCCCGACGCCCTAAGATTTGAAATGACTATATATACGCAGCTTAAAAATAGTCCATAAATTGGCATTAATGACAAGATTATCCATATAGTATTTACGTGAGGAAACGTCCGTAGAACTTCATAAAAATGGTCGTACAAGTGCCCCAAAATGATTACCTAAACAAACTAGCTGCAAATACACAATGACCAGCAAGAACATCACTTTTTCATAGTACAAAAACAGCTCCAAACACAGGTAATAAGAGGGGGAAACAATCACAAAGCATAAGGCACACATTTCTAGGAACGTGGGCGAATTTTAAATGTAAAAACGCAAAGAACTTACGAAAATTGCTTATGGAACTGGTGAGAGCTTTCTCTTCAGTTTGGAAAATATTTTGGGACGAAATAACCCTATTTCCAGCATTAAAAGATCACTTTAGCCGACATCTATATGGGTTTGACCCGACCCAACCCATGACCCAATTTTCTGCTCGGGAAGTCACGGGAAAATCTCATAATATTTTATTCTGAAATTGGATTGATATGCGGTTTTATGCGTTGCAAACTAGACTTGTAGACCTTCAATTTGATAGGTCATGGAACTTCTAAATCCTTATATTTTAGGAGATATGGTCTAATACATTTGACCCAAATTTAAGACGGATTTCTTAAAGAAGCTTATGGTAACTTTGGCCAACCTTTATCTTGCAACATTCTTGACTCCAAAAATTAACATATGAACTTTAGGATATTAAAATACCCCTTAAAAGTCTATTATTATCAAATTATGCACTCTTAGTCCTATCCGAGAGGTAAAACTGAATTTAACACTTTTGAAAAGGGCAGGGTACCACTCGGGCTATTTCTTTAATCCCGAATGTATATTTAGGGGATTCCTTGGACTTAAAACTTTACTTTCTTGATATTGACACTGATTTTAAGCCTTATTATCCTTAGGTTCTATCCAAAATCATATATTTCTTACATAACATGCCACACTATGTATATTATGGAGGACATGAAACACGGGGTCTCACAACTAGAGTGGAAAAAATAGGGATATCATTTCAGCATGTCCGCTCTGCTTCCCAAGTTGCACTTTCAGCTCATTGGTTCCTCCAAAGTTCCTTAATGAGCACTACATCTTTGTTGCTCAATCTCTTTACTTTTCTATCTATTATTTCCTCCGGAAGTTCTTCATACGTCAAATTCTCTTCAACCTTCATATCTTCTAGAGGAACTATGAAATTTGGATCCCCTATGAACGTTCTTAACATTTACACATATGAAGACCATATGAATTGTGTTCATCTACGATGGAAACTTTAACTCATATTCCACTTTACCAACCCTTCTCATAATTTTATGAGGCTCTACATACCTAGGGCTCCACTTTCTCTTCTTACAAAATTAAACCACACCTTTCATGGGTGACACCTTCAAATAAACCCAACCACCAACATTAAAGTAAAGGTCCTTTCTCCTTACATCGGAGTAGGACTTTTGTCTACTTTGGGCGCTTTTCAATCTTTTTCTTATAAGTCTTACTGTTTTCATGGAATCCATAACAAAATCCAACCCAATCAAGGAAATTTTCCCAATTTCAAACCATCCCACCGGTGACCTACATTATCTACGATATAGAGCCTCAAATGGAATCATCTTAATGCTTAAATGATAACTATTATTGTAGGAACACTCGATAAGAGATAGACGATCATCCCAACTTCCCTTAAATTCCAAGACACAAGCCTTCAACATGTCTTTCAATTTTTGAATTAATCTCTCGGCTTGCCCATCAGTTTGAGGATGAAATGCGGGACTTAACTTCACTTTTAGTACCAAAACCTCTTTGGAATAACTTCCAAAAGTGGGAGGTGAATTGAGTATCACCATCTGAAATGATGGATAGTGGAATCCCATGCAACCTCACCAACTCCCAGATGTATAACTTGGCATAATCCATGATGCCAAAAGATGTCTCAACCGGCAAGAAATAAGCCAATTTGGTTATCCAATCTATTATTACCCATATAGAATCAAAGTACCACCAGGACTTAGGCAAACAACCTATAAAATGCATTTTAACTTCTTCCCACTTCCATGTAGGAATCTCGATATGTTTTAGCCAAACCTCTCGGTCTTTGGTGTTCCACTTTAACTTATTGGCAATTTGAGCATTCGACCTCAAATTTAGCAATGTCCTTCTTCATTACATTCCACCAATATGCCTCTCTCAAATGTCTATACATCTTAGTAGAACCAAGGTGAAAGGAATAGGAAGAATTGTGAGATTCTTGCAATATCAAAGTTCTAAATCCATCAACATCTGGTACACACAATCTCCCTTGAAAATAAAGCACCCCATCTCCCTTTTGTGAGAAGACCACCATATTTACTTCCTTTACCAATACCTTCAATTCAATCAAGGAGGGATAAAAATCTTATTTAGAATTGACATCCTCAATCAATGATGATTAGGAGCCATTTACCACCATGACACCATCATTCTTGGCCTCACTCAACCTTACCTCCAATATAGCTAACGTATGTACCTCTTTTACCAATTCCCTCTTTCCATCATCTTAAAGTTTTGACACACTACACATGGACATTCTACTAAGTGCATCAACTACAATATTAGCCTTTTCCGGTTGATACTTCACACTCATATCATAATCTTTGAGGAGTTCCAACCATCTCCTTTGCCTTAGATTGATATCTCTTTGTGTAAACACATCTTAGAGACTCTTATGGTCTGTGAACAAATCAACTTGGACCCCATGCAAATAATGATGTCAAATATTCAATGCAAACACCACGACGGCTAGTTCAAGATCATATGTTAGATAGTTTTTCTCATGCATCTTTAGTTTCCTTGAAGCATAGGCAATCACCTTACCATTTTGCATCAACACAGAACCCAAACCAATTTTTGAGGCATCACAATAATCCCATTGGTATCCTTTGGAAAAGTCAAGATAGGAGTCGAAGACAACCAATTCTTCAAAGTTTGAAAGATTTTCTCACACCCATCTGTCCACAAAACATCACTTTCTTTTAGATCAACTTAGTCAATGGGGATGAAATAGAGGAGAACCCTTGAACAAATCTTGTATAATACCCTTCTAGGCCCAAGAAACTACTAATATCCATAGGGGTCAATGGTGTTGGATAATTTCTTACCACTTCTGTCTTTTTGGCTTCAACTTTAATCTCATCACCGGAAACAACACGCGTAAAAAGTACAACCTCCTTCAACAAAAACTCACATTTTTATAACTTAGCAAACAACTTCTCATCCCTCAAAGTTTGTAAGACAACTCTCAAATACTCTTTGTGATCTTCTTCATCCCTTGAATGGACCAAAATGTCATCAATGAATACCACCATAAGCATATCAAGGTACGATTTGAACACACTCTATTCATAAGGTCCATAAAGATAGACGGTGCATTGGTTACCCCAAATGACATAACCAAAAATTCAAAGTGTCCATACCTTTTTCAAAATTCCATCTTCGGAATATCACCTTCCCTCACCCTCAATTGATGATATCTGGACCGCAAATCAATTTCATAAAAGTACTTAGCCCCTTGTAATTGATCAAATAGGACATCAATCCTTGGGAGAGAATATTTATTCTTTATGGTAACTTTGTTTTTTGATGATAGTCTATACACATTCAGAGTGACCCATCCTTCTTCTTCACAAACAATACAAGGGAACCCATAGGGACCAATTTGGTCTAATAAATCCCTTTTTTAACAAATTCTTCAATTTCTCTTTTAGTTCCTTTAACTCTGACGAGCCATTCTATAGGGAGGGATTAACATAGGTTGAGTGTCTGAAAAAATATCTATGCTAAAATCTATCTCCCTTTCAGGAGGGACACTCGACAACTCTTCGAGAAATACATCGGGAAACTCATTGACTATGGAAACCAACTAAAGAGAAGGACTTTAGGATGCAACAACTCTAAACCTTACCAAATGGTAGATACACTCCTTAGAAATTATTTTATGGGCTTTAAGATAGGAAACAAATCGACCCTTACATGAAGAACTACCACACTTCCATTAAAGAGTTGGCTCATTCGGAAAGTGAAACTTGGCTTTATGGGTTCGGCAATCTATGATAACATAAGAAAAATACAACCAATACATATCAAGCATGACATTAAAATCAACCATAGAAAAAGCTACCAAATCACAAGGAAGAACTTTATGCATGATGAATACGAGACAACCTCTATAAATGTTTTGTACAAGAATGGACTCACCAACGGGAGTGGTAACTTTAAAAGGATCAACAAGAGTTTCAGGGCATGCATGGAATCTATTAGCAAGAAATGGTATGACAAAAGACAAATTTGCTCTGGACCTAAAAATGCATAAGCATTAAAATCACAAATGTTTAACATACTGGTAACAACATCTAGGGCTTCTTCCACCTCTTGACGACCATGAAGGGCATAAAACCTATTAGATTTTGGGGCTCCTTGTGATTGTACACCTTGGACTTGCATTACCATTCCTACAGTCCCTTGCATGATGGTCGGGCTTTCCACATTTGAAGCAAGAATTGGAGCTAGCTACACATTCACCCTTATGAAGCTTCCTAAACTTTGCACAATTTAGAGAAAACTTGTGCACCAATACCTCCTTGGGAGTTTGGGTTAGACCCCTTATATTTGTTTAACTTGGGAGGAGGAGAATTAGATTCCATGTTTCCCTTGCTTTTGACTACCATGGAATTTACCATGTCCACCACTCTTTTTGTGGAAGAATCCACTACCATCCATCCTAACCCTCTTGGACTCCCTTAACTTCTCCCTTAATTTCTCATCCTCAATTAGTTTAACACAGATCATTAAGCGGGAGATATCAATTTCTTTAATGAGCATATTAATATTGCATTTCTTAGAAACCATGTATGAGATGCCGAATATGAATTTACTCATCCTAGCCCTTGGGTCCAATACCATGAATAGAGCATACTTGTAGAGTTTCGTAAACTTGAGAGAATACTCTCTCATACCCATGTGCCCTTGTTTGAGATTTATAAACTCTTGCACTTTGGCCTCCCTGAACTCCAATGGGAAGTACCTATCCAATAATGCTGATTTGAACTCTTCCCAACAAACTCAACCCGCTTCAACACTTTTTTCTTTAACCCATTGGTCATACCAAACCTTTGCCACCCCTTTCAATTGATAAGCCACAAGCTCAACCTTATCCTACGGTGGAACATCCATGATGACTATAATTCTATAAGCCTCATCAAGAAACTCAACCGGATCCTCATGTACGTTTGATCCATGGAGCTCCGACGGATTCATTCTCATGTAATCATGAACTTTGGTAGACACGGTAGGTGCTTAAGGAGGAACAACCTCTTTATTAGCTTGGTCGGCAAATTCTTGGGCCAATATAGTGAAGGCAGTCCTAAACTATGTATGAGAAACATTCTCTTCTTGTTGCTTGGGAAGGGCTTGATCTTCGGCCACATTCCTTA
This sequence comes from Solanum aculeatissimum, assembly GCA_038996855.1. Taxonomy (NCBI): domain Eukaryota; kingdom Viridiplantae; phylum Streptophyta; class Magnoliopsida; order Solanales; family Solanaceae; genus Solanum; species Solanum aculeatissimum. The sequence continues at coordinate 7,980 of JBCEWC010008135.1, read as the reverse complement.
GCAAAGGTGATCTTGTTGGTGCCATTGTCTAGAATTGACAAAGAGGGCATTGTTAGTTAGAGGAATAGTCTTAGCTATTTCTAATGGCATGACATGAATTATACTGAAGTGAAATAGTTCCTAAAATGCCTCATAGCCTCCTTTTCATAGATGTGGCATGTTTGAACCACAAGAATATGACTCTACCCGATGCGGTGTGTTGAATGTTTGAGTACCATTTACAAAGTTAGTGCACTGATACCAAGTTTGTCACGTCGCGAGCCAAGGACCTAGTTATGACATGGCAAATGGAAAGCCTGAGAGTAACTAAAACATGCCTTTTAATATATCATTTGCACATCCTGAATTTTAAAATATAAAAAAAGCATTAATAGACAATTCTAAGGGAAATAAGGGCTTTGGACTCACTCTAAAAGGATGAATAAGGGAAAGTGATTTGCATGATCATATAGCAAGAAAGACTAAGGGGAGGGTAAGTATGACTCAAGCTATTCGGAAGTAAGGACATAGGAAGATAAGTCCTATTCCATCAATCATCAACAACATCAAATAGCATCATATAGGGGATAAGGACTAAAGGATAAGTCTCCATAAAAACTCAACATCTCATAATAGGTACATAGCATAGTATCCAACAACACCTCTGAAACATAAGTAGGACGGGGGCTAAAACAAGTCTAGGGCTCACCTGTAAAGTAGAAAGTAAAGTAATAGTGTCTAAACATAAGCAAGATAGGAAGTTGGATATTGTCCCAAAAATAGAGGACTGACCATGATAAACGATCTTCATAAACCAAGCTATCCATATGAAGGAGGATGAATAGGAGCTTCAGTACCTACATAGTTACATCATGTAAGCAAAAAGTATGCATTAGTACTTGGAATGTACTAGTATATGGGATGCAATGAAATAATAGATAATAAGTTTAATAAGCAAGATGTATAACCATATATAATATAATATAAGCTCACTATGACATGCATGAGAATGCTTTAATGGAAATTTGCATGAAAAATAAAACATAACTTCTTTACATAATACTACATGGTAGAAGACCATAATTGACATTAAGACCAAGCAAGCTACTACTTGGAATCCAATGAACTCCTTCCATTGGGAAAAGGCCAATGCACTCCATCCATTGGGAAAACAAGAATCTACTTGCCAAGGTAGAACTCCATAACCCTCACAATTACATCTTCAATGAACATTATGGCTTATGTGGATCCACTAGCCTAGCATAGACTACAAGGGCCCCGGTGGTGGTGCATAGTTAATGAGGCAAAAGATTGCTACTAGGATACCCTTACCGAATCCCGCCACAATGCCCCATTAGGTTCTAAGTCATTCCCACATAATACATTTTAAAATATATGCATAATCATAGTCATTTATAAACTTAAAAGCATAACATCATCATTATATATATAGCGTATCTCATCTTAACTTGAGATCCAATATGTGAGAATCATCCTTATCACAAAGGATCTATCTTCTTAGTGAGAATTATCCTTTCACTATCTTTAACATTTATAAGAGGAATTCAAACATCATAACTTTCATAAACTTTAGTAGTTGAACCTTCATCATTGGAGATTTTACTTCCCTAGAGAACTTTGATATGATAATTGGGTGGATTTCATGCATGCAAACTTTAAATCAAGAAACTGAAGAGGACTATGCATCAATGTAATAAAAATCCTTAAGTTAAATCATTCTTAGATAACTCACCTCAATCATACATATTATCTTTCAACTTCATACATAGAAGCATGAAATTCATCTCATAAAATCATCATTTTCATAATAACTCATGGTATCATAACTTTCATAACTCTGATAATCATAAAATAACTTCATTATATAAAACCCTAGAAATAAATTCATGCAATTTCATGCAATAGATTAAGATTCCCAACATAATTCATGTTTAATAGAAGTAATAGGAAGTACCTACAAGAAATTAACAATTTGAAACTTGAGGAATTTGTAAAATAGGTTTTGTGACTCCATGGGTGAAAGAACCCATGGATGAAGAAATCTACATACCTTTTGAACCTTAAAGATTAAGACTTGAAGAACTTTGAGAAGTCTTTTTTGGAAGCTTTGTATTCAATGGAGAAAGCTTGATCCCCGAATAATTGGAAGAACTTGATGGAAGGTTTTTATAGAAAAGTTTTTTGAGGATTTGAGAGTGTTTAGAGAGAGAATTAGGTGTAAAAATAAGTGAATTTTTAAGTATTTACATATATAAAGGTTTTGGGATAAGTCCCAAATAACTTTCCTGACTTAAAATGAAGTTTGAAAAATTTTAAACTATAGGGGAACAAAGGCGCGTTTCCAAGAAACAACCTCTCTACCTTTGAGGTAGTGGTAAGGTCTGCATATATTTTACCCTCCCCAGACCCTACTTGTGGGATTTCACTGGGTATGTTGTTGTTGTTTGTGGGAACAAAAGCGCGTCGAGCCTTTATTGTGGAGCCTACTATTTTGCGCAATTTCATCAAAACAATATTGTTCGATATGGGTGACCTAAATATCAAAGATGGCTCTTTTCCTACACCATTTTGCCTCTTAAAAATGAATACAAAGTTGGATTTGCAAAATAAAACACAAATTTTAATATATTCAAGAAATACTTCATAGGGTCTTTTTGAGTCGCTTTAGGAGGTGTTACAAAATTGTTCTTCTCGCATTGTAGGATAAGTGAGTCACCGTCCATCACTTAAGCTTGACAATCATCCTCTCCAATTGATTCCTTTTCTGGAGTGTTTGGGGGGGGGGGTATAGGCTCGCATAGGTGACTAGCCAAGTACACTTGGCGACAAGAGAGATTAAGGCTACTTTTCATCAATTTTGCTACTCTTTGACCCTTTTTCTACTAATTTGCCTCTAAGTTGTATCCAACCCCTTGACTATTTATAAAAACAACTAAATTGCATTAGTTAAAGGCATAAAATGGTAATAAAAAATATTTTTCTATCAATTAAAGCACCAAAGAAGTCAAATTTTCACGACTCATCAATAGGCAACGTGTAGGATTGCAATATATGTATGAAAACCTCTCTATAATGTTAATCAACAAGTTTATAGCCCTACCCTATATGATACCTCCACCTGGTACTATGGTCCTTATAACATGAAAGTTCCATGAGGGAACAAGTAAACTATATACACTAGCTAGCCTAAACAAAGTTTTACCATCACCATCTTTATAGGTGATGCTAGAGGGATAATAGTAGCCATAACAGTGCTAAATGGGCATCTATATGTAGTTGAGTCAAATTGTATAAAAAACTATGCTCATTCGAAAACGTCTATAGTCCAAATAAAAGAGACCATGTCCTAAATGCCTCATAAGTCAAAATAAAAAAATCATGTTATTTGAGTGGTAAGACTCTCATTAAAAAGAAACTATTTCAACCAATTCCATATCAGTAGTATAAGACCTCTCTCTCTCTCTGTTCGTGCATTAATAAGGAGCCAATGCATGAATCGAGATCCTACCACAAAATTAGTATGAATGACAAATCAATGCAATGCATACAATCACCAGTATCCAAACAAGACACACATGGCTAGGGTGTAAAATTATTACCTCTATATACAAAAGCTGAGAGAACTAATCTGAGATCCAACTACTCCTCGAACAAAGCCTCTGGCACAACAATATAGTATAACTAAAATCCAACAAGAAAGTCGACACCATATAGCTAAGCATCAAGCTAAAGAATTTTTGGTAGCTTAAATCATTTAGGGAAGGAAAACAACTCTAGGATTAATGCCTAATCCCAAATATGTAATCTTAATTCCTCAATTGTGTCAAACCAAATCATATCCACAGGTTCATCGAGATGCACGAGCCTCAGAAACTAGCACATGGTACTTTGAAAGAAATGGGACCTAGTGGAAGCCACATAAAAACATCTAAATCTCACACATATTCTATCCCGAATTGCACAACCCCTAAAAAGTAATATTTTTTCTAACTCAAAGCACAATAAAAACACATTCCTAAACTAAGGTTTTCAAAGGGCTAATCTAGTCTAAGTCTCAACTAAAAATTATGAAAAATGGAAAACAATGGATTACAAGGAAAATACAGTACAAATTCCTATAAAATTTATACTAAATCATACCAAGATGAGAATAGTGAAAAATAGAGATCGTTGTCTACCTCGAAGCTACTCGCGCTCTCTCTAAATACAATTCACGCTAGCTATCTATTCCTGAATCACATCCAAATGTCATCAAGCTATCAAAATATTGATCCCCATGTCAACATTGATAATTTGACAGAAAAATTGCATTATTTAGGGATGGACCAAAAATTGAGTCTAGCAGGAGATTATGGGACCTGATAGGAATCCCAATATCAACTCAGTAAAAAGTTCTAGATGAATTGGGTCAAAGAAAAAAGTTAAAGTGTGACTTCCCCCTTAGTTGGGGGAGGGAGTTAAGCAAACTTGAACCCCAAAATGTGGCACAATTGATGCTAAAAAAAATGAAAGAAATCAATTCATGTAATTCTAAAAAACCATTAATGGAGAAATAAAGAAGTACGACAACCCTTTTAGGGAAGAATTTACCTCAAATCAATGACCACCATGCTATTAATGTTGCCTTAGCATATTCCCATGATCAACAAGGAACCAACACACTTTCAATTACTACAATCAGAGGACTATAGCTAATGAAAATTGAGTTTGACGTCATAGAATAGCTTTGGGTTCATGTCACTGGGCTAAATACAAAGCCCAAGTAAATGACCTCTACGAAAGAGGAAGGTTAGGCCCATAGACCTCATCAAATGTGGAGCACACCAGATGAGACTTTTGCGAATGCAAAATAGATCTCGCCAATGTGAAACACACTTAGGTCCTGCACTAGGTGAAGCACTTCAATAGGTTTTGCTTGAGTTGGAAATATTTGACGGGTTTTGTTCAGAACCTCATGTGTGAAAATGTACTATCTTACCAAATAAATTCGGCAATCCTGACACAATGTTGTTGTAAAAGTTTTTAATAGAGGCATTTCAACAAATAATTGGTCCCACATCCAAGCACCAATTTAAGCTAAAAGAAAATTGTGCTTAGAGTTAGATAAAAAAACTCGAGACTTATACAAAAGGTTTTCCTATTATTGATTGAGTAAAACTTAGGTTGATGCTTAAATACTAAACTCTCTGATGGCACAATCTCACATTGATAACCTTAGGAATCGAGCTGATCATGCTCCTTACCTAAAATGTCGAATTTGAAGCTAATAAAACCTTGAGAATTCCATTATTGGGCCATCTTCCTAATTGTTTTTCACATATGTCCACTATTCAAATTCCAAGGGCTTTACACTACGAAGGCTTGCATAATAACAAAATGAATTACTAGGCGATGGAGTTGTTGGTGCTAGGAAGTGATATATTACTTTCATCTATGTAAGTCAAGAATTGTTGTAGTCTAAAAGAACGAAAAGATGAGCATACTCAACATGTAGGCTGCACCAAAATCTCAAGAACCCTCAAGAACTAAATAACCAAGTTTGAACAAATGCAGAAGATAACAAACTTCACTAACTAAAATACCTACCTCAATCTAAAACTCAAACACCTCTAGGTAATAGGAGCTTCCTATTGTTCCATAGCTATCCCGAAAATGCCTAGCACAATATTAATCCCAATTAAAAAATTTCACAATAAAAGCTTGAAATAAAACACAAATATTTTCAGATTATCGAAGAACAAAAATTGTCAAAATAAGGTCTTAACGAAGGAAAAATCCCAAAATATATCCTTACCTCTAAAAATTAACAATGTCTAGCTCAAACACCACTTTCTAAAACTAATCACTCTACTCCAAGAAAATAAATACCAAGCTAGTAGGAAGCAAATAGGCAAAACCAAATAATTTGTGGTGACCAAACAATGCTAACTCTACTTATCTTGAACCATGAACTACAAGGAATATCACAATGAACTTCCATAGAAAAATAACAAGCCCAAGGACTCCACGAATTACTTTTACCCTATCCCATAAATGAATCTTTTAAAAGAAAACCTATCTTCCAATATAAACCCAAAATTCTATGCCCGAAGACACTAAGGGACACCACCATTCTAACCCAGATTCACCAGCCTCGACCCAAAAGCTACCACCTCCATATTATAAACAAACCACAAAATCAATGAGGCGTAATAAGAAACCACACCTCCAAATTCCAACTAGCCATTAGCCAATCTCTAAGAAGCTAGAAATAAAAGAATGCACTAAGATCAAATGAATGAGTCACAACATCATAGCCAAAGAAAGACTCCGACAATAGAGGGAAGCAATCAACTAGAAATACTCTAATCTAACAAAGGTTACATTACCCTATATATGTAACTCAAGTAACTTTTAAGCCGACTAGGTCAATCTACCAAACAAAATGGCCACACCCAAAAACATGCCACTTTCTTGACGGTAACCTCACACCAGCTTACAATAAAAAATGACAAAGGTAACTGTCTAAACAAAGAAATACAAGGAAGCAAAAATGATAAACCAACAAAAGCAATCGAGCCAAGCATAGGGTGTAATGTACTACTCTACCACTGTTTAAAATATAAATGTACGATCTAAATGATGAACTACTAAAAACATTAACTACAAAGAAAAACACATACATAGAAAACTAAGTAGGGCTAACATCATAATCGCAAGATGATTAACAAGTAAAATAGGTATAGATGGGTAAGAAAAATCACCACTAAAAATTATAATAGTGAAAGGTGAAACAACAAAATAATGTGAATGATCTTGATACCCAGAACCTCAACCCTAAACTGCCTGTCACGACCCGAATAGGGGCTTAGATGTGACATGATGAAAGAGGACCCAAAGATCCTCGATCAAGCCATCATAGCATCATTATACTCATGTATGGAAACACGGAAGGTAAAGCATGTAGAACATGAGCTCTAGGTATTTAAGGACTTGGGACTCATGCTATGAGGACAATACAGGAAGGGGATAGGCAAGCTTGCACATAGCATATAGTCATATATCATACATAACATTCAAGCCATTATCATAACATGAGAACATAATCATGAGATATGCTAAATAGTATTATATATAAGTAAGGATCCAACATACAACCCAAAACGTACAAGAGTAAAGATTTGTCCAAACATGCCTCTACATAAAAGAGCGGGGCCTCGACAAGCTTGAGACTCACCCTCAAGTCTAGAAAGTAAATACATAGAAATAAGAAGGTAAATAGATGGTGTCTATTTCCCTTGAACAATAGGGCTCACCACAACAAGTCTTCAATGGAGTATCAAGCGTCGTCCGGAAGAATATACAATCACCCTCGTCCCCTACATGCTTAGAACATATAGAAAAGAATATGGGTTAGCACAATTAAGCACTAAGTATGCGGGCATGCAATGCATATGAAAAGTATAGCATGACCAAGAAACATGACAAGGGGACAATATATGAAAGAATTACACGTAGCCAAAGAGTAGTATAACAATATGCAATGGCATGATGTATGAGAATGCAAATCCTAGGTTCATATATAGCGGGGATGTAACCTCAACCGACAACATGAGTGATCCGAATGAGCCGCTATCCGGATCCGGCCTATGTGCCAAGTAGAGCCCATGACACTCTTAAACAAGAAATAAAACATGCTATCGGGAGCACCCTAAGGTGATATGCTAGGCCTAATAAACCCCTAATCCAACAAATCTTTCTATTGGTCTTTCAACTCTTTTAACTCCGCCGGAGCCATACGATATAGGGGGAATTGAAATGGGTTGAGTATCCGGGAGTAGGTCGATACCAAAATCCACCTCTCTATCGGGAGGAATGCCTGACAAATCTTCCGGTAACACATTGGGAAACTCTTTCACCACCAAAACCGATTCAAGCCTAGGGGATTCTCCCTCCAAATCTCTAACCCGAACTATATGATAAATACATCCCTTCCCAATC
>JBCEWC010008134.1:0-20392 GCA_038996855.1 Solanum aculeatissimum | reverse complement strand
GCTACGAGGCTTGTTTGGGGTTCCTTCGGGTACCCCATTCGCTGGTCACGTCTAGGCCCTAGGCTTGGGTCGTGACATGCACCAACCAAGTCAATCACACAATGAATAAAATAGTTTATAAATAGCAATCCAAATCAACTCAATATCATGATGGCTACCTTAATGACCATCGAAGATAATAAAAGATACTAAATAAAAAATGTTCCTCCGAATTTAAGTAAGGCTCACAAAAATTCTGGGAAGAGTTGATTTTCAATGGTGTGCCTGTTGATAATCTTTAACACTTGTATGTGGATCATAAAATGATGCATAACTAAATGGCATCAGTACATGGAATGTACAATATATATAAATAACTGAAAGGAAATACGATCAACAAACTCAACATCAAATAACTCAACTCAAGAGACTTATTGAGTCATGAAAATACTACTCTTATGTTGCCTTAGACATGGGATTTTTGCGAGTTCTCAAGCAATTTTGTTGGTTTCATGTTTTGTTCTGAGTTAGTCTACAGGGAAATGGAGAAGGCATGGAAATTTGGCAAAGATGTATGAAAAGGGGAGAAAAAAGAGCTCAAAAGCACTTAAACAGGCACTACCATGGGTCATGCAACACCACATGGATTGTGGGAGGCACCCTAGACCTGGCGTGGAGCAGAATTAAAACATAGAGGCGCAAAGTGAGGCACCACGGGCGCTCTCACGGTTCGTGAAGCAATAAATGGTCTGTGAGACCTATCGTGGTCTCACACTTGAGCTTGCCAAGAGTTGATGGGATAAGAAAAAGTAAGGCAGGATCCACGGGCCCTTTGTATGAAACATGGAAATCTAGATGGGTCGTGTGGGCTATTGTGAAGTTGACATGACCTTGGGAAATTACCATCGAAAATCAATAAAACCATATAAGTGTGGATCAACGGAACCCTCCACAGGCCGTGAAATACTCCACAAATTGTGAAGAGGGTCGTGTGGATGATGTAGTGTTCGATAACAAGGACTTTTCTCCAAGGCAAGGTTCACGGGTCATTTTCACAGAATGTGAACCTCACCATTGATCATGCAAGTCAGTTATGGAAAGGAGCTCAAAGTTGAAACCCTAATGGAGGACCACAAACTATTTCACGGTCCGTGTAATGCCTCATGAGCCATACAAATGACCGTGGACCATGCCGACGTCTATTTTCCTATTTTAAGTTGGATTAGGTTTTCCCATGTGTATATATATTTTTTATATTCTATTTTTAATTATCATTGATTGCTAAAGAATAGAAATGACTAGAGCACACTATTTCACACATACTTTCACTGAAACTTCAGATTTTTGATCTTCTTCCTGAGATTGTACTCTGTGGATTTCTTCTATTATCAATTGTTCTCAATCATGCTTTTTTCATATTGTTGTGGGTTATTTACTCTGAACATGATAGGCTAAACCCACAACTAGGGTTGTGGGAATCATGACAACTTAATAATATAGATGAATTAGATGTGAATTTCATGAATGACAATTGCATACATTGTAATGTTCTTCTCTTTGATTTTTATCTTAATGAGTCAACGCATTAAGGCTATGCCTATATTCCTTGCTTATCTGGAAGGGGGAGTAGTGATCAGGAAAATAACTTTATAATAGAAATTCAGGGTTAATAATCCAATCTATGTACTTGAGACTAGAAGGTGATAGTATTCTAGGATCCATAGCAAGGGTTTATGAGTGCACATTCTGAGACTGGGAGGTGAAGAATAAAATGCATCTACGAAGGATTGGATGGTGAATTAGGTGCTAGTTAACTTGCTTTATCTTGTATGCATAGTCATAAATGAATTCGTTAATCTAATTTGGCTACTAAATTAGATGTCATGGGGAACACAACCCTAGCATATAATTAATTAATTCAAATCCAGCAGTTAACAAGGCTCTCTAGTATTTTACTTGACCTTGCATATCCGTATTCTCAAAATCCCCCATTTGCTTTATGCATTTTTGTTTCTGGGAAATATATATTACATCTGGAAATGGGTGTTAATAGATATATTCTCACACATTTCCTATGGGATCAACCTCAACTCTTGTTGGATTTTATATTTGATCAATGACTGTTTTACTCTTTGTTTTGGAGTGTAAATTTGGGCGTATCAAATTTTTGTGCCGTTGCCAGGGAATACGAGGAGTAATAGTCTATTAATTGCTACTTTCAGTTGCAATTCTATTCCCTAATTTTACTTTTATTTTGTATTTTTGCTTTTGTAGGGAACCAATTGTTTATGTCAAACACCCTAAGCAAAAGTGGAGCACTTATTCCCAATGACCCCGAGTTGATTAAGTCAATCCATGAAATGAATACCCAAGATCAGGAAGCATAGAGGCAAAGAGAGTTGGCTTTGAATATTGAAAATAGGGGAAATGATGGTCTGGGCCTGAATGATCTTGATGGTGAAGAGGTGCCACCTATACCACCCCCTTAGCATCAACCTGCAATTAGACTACCAAATCCTCCATAGCCAAATACAATGCATGATAATGACGATGGTGTTGGGGCCACAGGGGCAATTGTCCTTACCTCGTTGCCTGTAGGTGTCAAGTTTACCATCACTAACACTATGCTTCAGATGCTTACTTTGAAGGGGTTGTTCAACGGAATAGCACATAAGAACGCAAATCAGCATATCATGAACTTTATGGCTACATGACAATCATCTGAAATTCTAGGGGTCAGCCAGCAGACCATCAAGTTGAGATTGTTCCCATTGTCTCTGACCGGCAAGGCAACAAAATGGCTGAATGAGCTTCCTCATAATTCCATTCATACTTGGGGAGAGATGAAAAAGGCTTTCTTGGAACAATTCTTCCCTACATCAATGAAGCTAAAAATTAAGGATGAGATTGGGGCCCATAAGCAGCTACCGACCAAGGCATTACATGAGAAATGGGAGAGGTTTAGGTAGAATCTTAAATAGTGCCCCAACCACAATCTCACTGATGAGAATTTGAAAGAAGTATTCTATAGGTCTTGTAACTTAGTGACCAAACCAATAATTGATGTTTCCTACAGAAGATCTTATATGGCCAGAACATTCTCGGACACCATTGTGATTTTGGACCAGGTGGCCAAGAATAACAACGCACAGTACACTAGAAATGGGGATTGCTCTGGATTCATTTTTGAGATGACTGTAAAGCAAAGGAAGAAAGAGGAAGAGCGGGACCAAGATATGGCTCACATGAGGACATAAATGGACTTGTTGAATAAGAGGCTATTAGGTGAAGGATTAGAAAAGGTTAAGGTCGTGGATACTTTACCCAAGTATGATGATCCAATTTTTGATTTTGATGAGGAGGTTAAATTTTTTAGCAGTTAGATGGGTTTTTGGACATTCAAATCCAAAAATCAAGGTCAAAACTATGGTCGTGATAATTACTATGATCGGCTTGGAACTCGAGAACAAGGAAGCTGACAAAATAGAGATAGCTATAGGAGTGACCGAACTAGGGCATATGTACCACCTATGAATCGAGAACCCCCAAACAATAGTGGTGGAAATCAAAATTGGAAGAGATGATGACTAAGGTTCTCGATAAGGTAGAATCCATAGAGATTGGGGTGCGAGACATGTAGGGAGAGATAAATAGTATTCATCAATTAGTAGAATCACATTCCACCTCGATCAAATAATTGGAGCAATAGATGGGGCAGTTGTCAACCTCATTGAACTAGAGGAAAGCTGGATCACTTCCCACTGACACAGTTCAGAACCTGAAAAATAATGGTCACTGCATAGCGGTGACTACACGGAGTGGTAAGGTACTTTATGATCCTATTCTAGCAAGTGATACAGGTACCAAAAAGGATGAAGGGAAAACTTCTGACCTTATTGAGGTGCATAAAGAAGATAAGGTTAATTAGCTAGAGACTGCACCAAAAGAGGCAGAGGTCAATGGGGATCCTAAAGAGTAAAATAGAACAACTGTAAAGTCTTTGCCAGTTATAGCTAAACCACCACACCATTCCCACAAAGGTTGAAGAAGAAGGTTGAAGATGGCAAGTTACAAAACTTTTTATCTATGCTGAAGGAACTATCAGTTAATATCCCTCTAGTGGAGGCACTAGAACTAATGTTATGTTAGACTAAGTTGATGAAGGAATTAGTTACAAAGAAGAGAATAGTCATAGTTGATCCCGCAAATAATCTTCATCATTGTAGTGCTATTGCTACAAGGTTGCTAGTTGAAAAGAAGGAAGATTCAGGAGCCTTCACAATCTCGTGCACCATTGGGTCCTATGACTTTGCATGAGCTTTGTGTGACATAAGAGCTAGCATTAATTTAATGTTGCTAGTCGTCTAGAAGAAGCTAGGCTTAGGATCCTCCACACCCGCAACTATGTGGTTACTAATGGTAGACAGATCAGTGAAGAGACCTGTGGGGGTTCTGTGTGATGTGCTAGTTCAAGTGGGAAGATTCATCTTTCCAACTAACTTTGTTATTCTAGACTATCAGGTGAACTTTGAAGTCCCCATCATTCTTGGGAGACCATTCCTGTCCATTCGCAGGGCGTTGGTCGATGTAGAGCGTGGGGAGTTGACATTTTGCCTCAATACTAAAGAGGTGAAATTCAATATCTATGCATCCATGAAGAGACCCAAGGAGTTTTCAATGATGTCAGTTCTTGATATTGAGAAAACATGCCTTTCTAAGTTCCCTATGAAGGAAAAGATGTGTGTAGAGTCATTGACAACGGTGATAATGAACTTCACTAATGATGATATTGAAGGGTATAAAGACACTGTGCATGCACTGTAAGGTATAGGGTCCAAACCCTTTACTCCTAAGAAGTTAGACCTAGACTTGCAAAATAGGCCAACCCCACTTGCCAAGCCTTCTATTGAAGAGCCCCCTGCAGTGGAGCTCAAGGAGATACCATAACACTTGAGGTATGCCTTTTTAGGTACTAACAACACTCTTACTGTTATTGTTGCTGCAGATCTTAAGACAGAACAGGTTACAACATTATTGGGGGTCCTCCAAAAGTTTAAGCGGGCCATAGGGTAGACCATCATTGATATTATTGGGATTCCACCAAGGATATGCATGCATAAGATCAAGTTGTAGGAAAACTGCATTCCCAACTTTGAGCATTAGCGCAGGCTTAACACACCTATACAAGAGGTGGTGAAGAAAAAGATTATAAAATTGCTAGACGCTGGGGTCATATACCCAATCTCTGATAGTAGTTGGGTTAGCCCAGTGCAATGTGTCCCCAAGAAGGGTGGCACAACCGTGGTAGAAAAAGAAAAGAATGAACTAGTCCCCTTGAAGGATCATTTCCTTATGCCCTTCATGGACCAAATATTGGACAAGCTAGCAGAGTGAGGTTGATATTGCTTCCTGGAAGGGTACTCAGGCTATAACCAAATATCAATAGTACCTGAGGACCAGGAAAAAATGAAATTCACCTGGACGTATGGAACTTTTGCCTTCAGGTGGATGTCCTTTGGGATATGCAATGCTCCGGCCACCTTTTAGCGGTGTATGATGTCCATTTTCTCTGACATGATCGAAGATGCGCTTGAGTTATTTATGGATGTCTTTTCTGTAGTGGGTGATACTTTTGATGATTGTTTGCTCAATCTTCGCAGGGCCTTACAATGGTGTGAAGAAGAAAATTTTGTCCTAAACTGAGAGAAGTGTCATTTCATGGTTAAAGAGGGAATAGTCCTAGGCCACAAAATCTCCGCCAGAGGAATAGAAGTGGATTGGGCCAAGATTAAGGTCATAGAGAAGTTGCCACCACCCATATCCATAAAGGGAGTTAGAAGTTTCCTTGGGCACGCCGAGTTCTAAAGGCGATTCATCAAGGATTCCTCTAAAATTGCACATCCCTTGTGCAAACTTTTGGAGAAAGAGATGAAATTTCACTTTGATTAGGCATGTCTCAGGGCATTTGAATACCTGAAGGAGAAGCTAATCTCTGCCTTAGTCATTGTGGCACCTGACAAGTCAACTCTATTTGGGGTGATGAGTGATGCCAGTGGCGTGACATTAAAGGTTGTTCTGGGTCAAAGCAAAACAAGATCTTCCACATTATTTACTATTCCAGAAAGGCCCTTAATGTAGCCCAACAAAACTATACAGTGACGGAGCAAGAGCTATTAGCAGTGGTTTATGCATTTAAAAAATTCAGGGCATATCTCTTGGGCACTAGAGTTATAGTTCATACTGATCACGCAGCCCTGCGGTAGTTGATGATCAAGAAATATGCAAAACCTCAGCTAATCAGATGAGTTCTATTGCTCCAGGAGTATGACTTTGAGGTAATTAATCAAAAGGGCAATGATAACCAGGTAGCTAATCACCTCTCCAGGCTTAAAGGTGACTCATCAGGTATGAATGAATTGGATATCGATGACTCATTTCCTGACTAGCAGGTATTAGCAACCACTGTTGATTTAATCCCATGGTTTTCTAATTTTTCTAATTACTTGTCTGTGATATTATGCTCGATGACCTCACCTTCCAGCAATTGAAGAAATTTTTACATGATGTGTACAAATATTTTTAGGATGAGCCATATCTGTACCAAATATGCATAGATAATATGATCATAAGGTGTGTTTATGAGGTAGAGCTGCTATATAACCTGGAAGCTTGCCATTCTGCACCGACAGGTGGACACCATAGTAGAGGATGGACCACCCAAAAGGTACTCCAATATGGATATTATTGGCCCACCATCTACAAGGATGCATATGATCTGGTGAAGGGGTGTGACCAATGTCAGAGGCAAGGTAACATATCTAAGAATTAGGAATTGCCTCTAACACCCATCCTTATGGTTGAGTTATTTAACATTTAGGGTATTAATTTTATGGGGCCATTCATAAGCTCCTATGGTATGAGGTATATCTTGGTGGTAGTTGACTACATCTCCAAGTGAGTATAAGCTGTGGATTTTCCTGATAATAAGAGCAAAAGTGTAGCACTCTTTCTTAGGCAAAATATCTTTTCTAGGTTTGGGACCCCTAGAGCCATCATTAGTTATGGGCATTCCCATTTCTGCAATAAGATTTTTTGCATTGTACTGCCCAAGTATGGTGTGCAACAAAGATGGCTACCCCATACCATCCTCAGAATAACGGGCAGGTGGAAGTCTCTAACAAGGAAATCAAAGAGATCTTGGCAAAGTCGGTGAATGCCCATATGACTAATTAGGAAAGAGAATTGAATGATGCTCTTTGGGACTACAAGAGTGCCTACAAGACACCCATCGGTATGTCCCCATACCGGTTAGTGTTTGGTAAGGCATGTCACTTTCCTATGGAGCTAGAACATAAACTTGGTGGGCACTAAAGAAGCTAAATCTGCAATGGATTGAGGCAGTGCAAGTAAAAATGGGTCAAATCAATGAGTTAGATGAATTTTATTTCCAGGCCTACGAGAGCGCAACTTTGTACAAAGAGAGGATGAAAGCCTACCATGTCAAAAATATTGAAAAACATAACTTCAATGTAGGGAACATAGTCTTTTTGTTCAACTCAAGATTGCATTTGTTTCTTAGGAAGCTGAAATCTAGGTGGTTCGTACACTTCATTATTACACAAGTATGCCCCTATGGTGCGGTGGAATTATAGACTGAAGATGGGCACAATTTAAAGTCAATGGACATACGGTGAAGCAATACTTTGGTGCCCTAGGAGAAATATGTGTAGTGGATGAAATACATCTTGACGAAGTCTAAGTAGTCAAGGCAATAACATCATGCTGTGATGTTAAATAAGGCGCTTCATGGGAGGCAACCCATGTATAGTCTGTTGTATAAAAAAATGAAACTATATCACCAATTTTTCTTTGGCTTTATAGTTGCAGGTATCTACAGGTGTTGATCTAGGATTCCATGACCATATGTAAGGTGGTTGATGTAATGCACGACTGAGGAGAGAAAAATTGGGCCAAGGCACCATGATCGTTAGAACGGACCATGTAACGTTAGACGGACCATCACACTATCCTTGGAACTCAAGAGAGGACGCATGGACTAGGTAAGTGCCTAAAATTCTCAAGGCTGGGCATACAGATGGTTCAAATGGACCATGAATTCATTTGTGAAAGGAGAGGGGTTGACCCAATTTGACCCATGTCAAAATTAGCCTATTTCTAATGCCCAAAAGATCCCTCTCCTATTTTCTCCTATTTTTCTCCTCTTTGACGCCTACTCCTCTCAAATCCACCAAATTATTTCTCCCAAATCATAAACGGGTTATTGATTTCACAATTCATAGCACTGATCCTAGTTTGAGTCTAAGAGTTTCAAGAACTTTTTCACACCCATATCATTTTTCCTCAAGTAAGTCTTCATGTTCTTCTTCATTTTAGCATGGATTTTTAAGTTGCATGTTCTTAATCCTACTTGGAATTTCTCGTTTGGTGGTTAGAATGTGCAAAGACATGTCAATATTTATAGTTATTGCTTTATGAAGTGGAGAACAACCATTATTGACATCTTGGTGCTATCTTAATGGTAGTTTGTTAATTTTATAGTAAAGCTTAGTGTAAAATGTGCTCTTCATGTTGTTTTATAGGTAGGTTCATGATTGCATAGTCAAAACGGTATGAAATGCTTGATTTGATTGGGCTTAAGTTGGGTGATCGTTAAAGAGGCTCATCATGGAGACTTTTACGGTCTTTTTGGTGTGTCATAGGTCGTATAGGGTCCCATGCATAAGCCCTTGGTCATTGTGTCATTGAAGGACCCATCACGGTACTCCTCATGGACCGTAGACTTATTCACAGATCGTGAAGGGTGTCGTGGTGGGCCTCTCAATACATCACTTCCCAAGTCTATATTTATGGGGACTTCACATGGTCTGTGTACCTATTCATGACCCGTGTGGGGGTCCCGTCCAGATGGAATCTTCACACGGCTGCCCTAAGTCACCTGCGATGGACCCTTTTATGGTCTGTGAGGGGGTCCCGTCCAGGTGCCTTTTATCACCGGTGGTTACTATTTCTCCTAGGTTGCTTGTTCTTGAGTTCCTACACTTTAGTTTAGTGCAATTTCCCAATGATAGACCGGGTGATGCCACTCTTAAGAGTTATTGTCACTGTATTGGCATAAGGGAAGTCTGAGTACCTGTTAGTGCGTCACCTTACGAGTTTATGGGTTTCTAACCAATTTTCATTATTTTTGGGGCTTGCAGGTGACAAGGGACCATGTCAAAAGTCAGCCCCACCTAGGGAGGAGACTGAGTCACACCTACATGATTCACCAATTGAGTTCTGTAACCACCAGACGAGTAGTGGCTCAGGAAATGATTCCTCAAATGAGTCTAATATCCAGTATACAAGAAATGTCTCTTCCTACCCTCCTCATACTATGAGGGCTTGTGCAGCGAGCCAAGCCAGAGCCTCTCCAGTCTGATGAGGGGGTCCCGTCTAATGGAGGTGAGGAGGAGGCCGCTGCCCTAGAGCAAGAGCTAGAGCATGAGGCACATGACAACATCCGAAGGGTGACTAACAAAATGAGGGTGATGATGAGACCTACCTCTGGGATAGCGATGATGAAGCTATCCACTTTGCTTCTCCTCGGACTCATGATCTTGAAACGTCTCGGGTAATAATTATTTTTTTGAGAGCCAGATAGACAATCCTAAGAGCCCAATAGATATTCATTCAGGGGATCACCAAGGGCTCCAAGGGCTACCAACGACAAATTATTACTCTTGAGGTTTGGGTTATGATAGAGAAACTAGATGAGGTGCCAGACATCAAGGCAGTGTTTGACTTCTACTAGTTTGGATGAATGGCACAAAAACTCGGATTCTATGGGCCTACCATCATTCAGGAATTTTACTTTTGCTATGCTGCTAGTTTGTTGAACTCTGTTGATAGTGGAGGTTCTAGAAAGTTGAAGCGGCAACTGGCCCTTAAAGTTACCCCACTTGATCATGTCGAAGTACGAGGTGTTCAGGTGGACATCTCTGAGACCACCATAAGTAAATTTCTTTATGGACCGGACTACATAGCCCCGACGGATGACTTATATGCTGCAAGAAGCTAACAAGTCACTGAGGAGGACCAAATGTCAAATTCTATATCCAGGGCCGTTGTATTGACATGGATAACAAAATAATAAATCTACAAGGTGCTGAAGCAACCTGGGTCACGGATCACAGGGATTTCCAAGGCCTCTCTCACATTGGCCACCAAGTTTTGTTGGTCAGTGGTGCACGCCAGGATAAGGTCCATAGGTAACCAACTCCATGTCAAATAGAGTTCATATAGTGGCTAGGAATGACCTCCCTAAGATGATTGGAATGTCAGAGTCCACCTCACAATCAAGAATCACAAAGTCCATAGAGAATATGAAATTCTCAACAAGAATAAGGACATCACAAAGTATTCCTATAGGTTTCTTGACTGTTTGGTTCATCATCAACAACGACATTATAGTCAGAGTGGAGGCTTCTAAGGCCAACTATTTATACACTGCAAGAGGTATTAGACTTATTCTAGCTCCCAAATCATATAATGCCTAAGCAAAGTTAAATACTCCAATGCAAGGTCTTGTTTCTTCTACACAAGTGATCTAGTAGCAATGGCTCCACAATGGTGAATGACATGATTATGCTCTTGACTCACCTTCTTTTTCTTCATAATTAGATCATTCATTAACTTAACATACTCGGGAATTTTCTCTAATTTATCAATAAGAGAAATATTTATCGACAAATACTTTAGCATAGAGATGAAGTTCTGAAACTTGCCCTCTTAATTCTTTTTCTTCAGTGTCTGAGGGAAAGGTGGTGAAGGGTTTGGTATGGGAGTCAATGTTTTAGGGGTTTCCTTCTCCCTTCTCATATTATCTTTGGGCTACTATTCTTCATGCTCGGGCTGTATAGTGCTCCTTGTTGTCTCCTTATCCTCTTGACTATCATCATCCACCGCTATTGGCATAGGTAGGTCTATAGTTTGCTTTCCACCTTGAGTCATCACTATCATGCAATGCCTATCATTCTTTAGAATTTTTACCGTGTTACTTGGCAATGTACCCTTCTGGCATTAGTTCAAATTTAAAGACATCTGGCTAAATTATTACTCCAACTACTTAATAACAACATCATGTGACTCAATCTTTTAGTTGATACCCTATATGTCTACTTTTATCTCCTTTAAAGTTTCATCTAGTGCATACACCTTCTTGAGTAGTTTGCCAAACATCTTCTTCATTCTCAAACTACCAATTCCACTATCATGATTTGGGGATGGAACATATTCTTCATTCCTATCATTGTGATACCCATATCTGCGTACCCAACCACCATCTCTATCTTGGGCCCTATTTCTGCCATAGTAGCCTTCCCTATTGTTATTATTGTTGCAATAGTTATTGTCTCTATTGTAGTTTCGACCTTGATTCTCTTGACCTTAGTGCCAATGATCCTGATTGGATCCTTGTGAGTTGGCCCAAAACCCCCTCATCTGCTCATTAACAAAACATGCATCCTCTTCATAACCAAATCATCATAGATTGGTGGCCTTTCCTGTTGACTTACTATATTAACTTGCTCTTGGTTTTTCTTCATCAATAGTCCAACATAAGTATTACTCCAGACCAACTTCTGAAGTACTTCATGGTTGATCTTTGCTTGCTCCAATTTGTGCTAACTGAGAAGGAAATCCTTGTTATTTCCGTGTCTCTTATGCCCCATGTTTGGTTGGTCTTGGATACCTTTTCAAGTCTTTGGGTAGCCTCTACAAAGTATAATTCATGAAAGTTCCTCCAGTTATAGTGTCTACTACTGTCTTATTGTTGTTGTCCAATGCTCTATAGAAGATCCCCAACAAAGAATCATCTGTAATTTTGTGATCAGGAGCATTTCTCGAGTACTTAATGAATCACTCCCATACTTCACTAGTAGACTTTCCCTGTGTCTGCTGGAAGTTGTTGATATGGTTCTTCAGCTTCAACTTCTAAGATGTTAGAAAGTACCTCTCCAAGAAAGCTTTTTGTATTTCTTTCCATATAGATATTGAGCTGAATGGGAGTTTTGATAACCATATTGTTGCTTCGTTAGTTAGAGGACATGGGAAGACATGGATCATAATGACATGCATGTATAAGTTTTGGTTTCCCATCATGCTCTTACAGATGAACAACACATTATGCAAGTAGTTATGTGGATCCTCAGATAGTAACCCCGAAAACAACCCTCGATGTTGTAACATCTGCAACAATCCGCTTGATATGACAAACTTGGTATCCAGTGGCAGTGGTGGTAACACAATGACTATGACATCAATTACAGTTGGATTAAGTCCATAGTTGTTACATATACCAACCCGATCTATTTATGCTGGAGGACGGTTCACCTCTTAAGGTGGAGGTGGCTCATTTAAGAATAGGTCTTGACACATGTTTTCCTCTTGCCTCTAGAGAAACTCTATTGCATCTTCTAAGTTGTGAACAATATTATTTTGGGTCATTCTTATAAAGGTTCTTTGTAGCTTAGGATCATATGGTGTCAAGGGGATTCCTCGACTGTGTGTGCTAGGCATACACTATACCAATATGTTGTAAAAGAACAAAAATAACTAAATACATAAAATACCGAAATAAGAATTAATCTCAAATCACTTCAGCTAAATTAATCTAAAAGTCGTATTCCCCATCAACGGTGTCAAAATTTGATCACGCCCAAATTATACCTCCTAATTAAAGGGCAAGTGGTCACTGTCAAATATAGAATCTAACTTTGGTTAGGATTAATCCTGCGATGAATATGGTCTAGACTTAGAGTATTCAATAGCAAATTTGAGTTATTAATCATCTTATTTTAATAGCGGAATTTATAACTGAATAAAATAATAAATAAAACTTATTTTAATGTCAAATTGTATGCATGTATTACGAAATTAGTGAGAGAATGCAACTAGGATATTATGTTCTCCAGGAATTCATAACGCAATATAACCTCATAATTGTATCCTTTTCTAGTATGTAACATGTAGAACTAGTAAGTTATGTTCATCTAAGTCCTTAGGCTAGCAAATAGATGAATTTCACCACACAACTTGGGCTATCTATGGGTGTATGCATTGCTAACCCTTATCATGGTCCCTGATTTAGATATCCCTTGGACCGTTCAAGCTAATTAGATGAGTGAAATCACATTAAATCTCTATTATTTATCCCTTTTCCCCACTCGTTACCTCCTTGATCTGGCAAGTAAGAATAATGTGAGTTCTAATATAGTCCTTTGTTAAAAATAATCAATACGAAGAGATAGATAATACATGCATGCACACTTCCAAGGATTATAAATTATTCGATTTTACTTTCTTAATTCTTCATTGTTCCCACAACCCTAGTTTTAATTTTAGCTACTCATATTCATTGTATTTGATTCGATAATGATTGATGTTTACATAATTAATAACTTACAATGAAGAATTGTAGAATGAAAAATCCAAAAATCTTCATTTGCATTGCAATACAAACGTGTCCAAAAATATGAACAAGTACCAAAAATAATGGAACACAATATTTTGTCTATGTAATCAAAATATAAAAATGCCTAACTGAATAATAGAGTGCATAAAATTGATAAATAAAACTAAAAACACTATATATAGACAAAAAATCAAATCCTAGACAAATAAGCAAAATTGGATTTGAGCTGGACCACGAGCCAATGTACGGATCGTAGATGCCTTTACAACTTGTGATCTGGGTCATAAACTGTCTTTTCTCAAAACAGGGTGCCATTTCACG
This sequence comes from Solanum aculeatissimum, assembly GCA_038996855.1. NCBI lineage: Eukaryota > Viridiplantae > Streptophyta > Magnoliopsida > Solanales > Solanaceae > Solanum > Solanum aculeatissimum. The sequence goes on along the minus strand of JBCEWC010008134.1, from coordinate 6,621 downwards.
AGCATCAGTCTACGGCTCATACTTTGATTTACGAGTAATAGTCTTCATTGTAGACTGAAATAGTGAATTTTCTTCATTTTTTTTCACAGGCTGGATTGCAGGACGTAGTCTGAACTATGACTTGTAATATAGTTTCGTAGTTTCTTCTATACTTTTTTAGTGCTCATTATTTTATAACCACGAGCACCATCTACATCTAATGGATCAAACCACGGTTTGTAAATTGGCTTGTATAAAGCCAAAAACCATTAGAATCTGTAACCTCAGTCAAAATCGACCCAAATCCTATTTTCTACAAAAACAAACACAAACACAAGTCAAATCCACTAAAATGCGCTAGAGAACACACAAATTTTCAAGTTTAAAGAATCAAAAGTATCATACTTTGGCAGTACATCAATCATCTTATCAAGTCTCAATTTCATCTCAAAATACCCTTTCAAAGTTCATTATAACTCTAATTTGAAATAATCATTTAGACTCCAAAACACTCATGCAAAAATAATCATACTTTTAAAGACTCTTTCCAACTCGACTCATGCTCGACTCAATAAAATTAAAAACAATCACCATTCGTATTTTCGAACTCACTCATGCATAAAATCAAATATAATCCTCAATTAGAATTTATGTGAATGAAGACATAAATAGTTATCTCAAATCAATTACTCAAACATGAACATCATCAACACATATTAAATAGATACAAAAAGTTCAATAAGGCAATAGATAATTCAAGAAACTCAGAAACTCAGAAACTCAAACTCAACTCGAAACAATAGAAGTAAAAAAAGAACATGTGGACGAACTAAGTCCAACATTAGATTAGCCTTACGTACCTGAAATGAAGAGTTACTAAGCAAAAAATAAAGGTTAGACTTGAAATTTTTGAATCCTAGCTTCTCCCTTTCTATCTAATCCTTGCTTTCAGAAGTTTTTAAGTGTTAATGAGAGAAAATGAGCATTTTGGTACTGATATAGGACGTATTTAAGTCCCAAAATGTCACAGATTAAGTATAGAAGGAGTGGAAAAAGACCGTAATGCCCCTCACTTAAAACTGAAAAATAATCACAGGGACTGAACAAGTCTGCATTGTGGACTCGTTCCATCCCAGTTCATTTTTTTCAGAACATAAATCGCATGCAAGAAATGTGTTTTATAAAAAAAATATGATAATTTGCAATTAAGGAATGTGATTTATGAGCCAAGTCTGTGATGTGGACTTGGTGCACACTCTTCTGATTAAGAAAATTAATTTCTAACTTCAACGATAAAAAATTCCACCCAGGTTCGCATTGCGGATCTAGTCCAAGATAAGTCATTTTTCTAATTTTCTCTTGTTTTAGGCTAATCACAACTAGGAATGTATAGGGTGTTCCAAGCTTTAAATTCCAAAGTTGAGGAGGTATATCAATTCCGTTTCTCTAAATTAAATAGTAAGAAGAAAAAAACTTAAAAATATTAAAAATTATCGTCATTTTATAATTAGAAGGTCAAAAAAGAAAGAGAAAAAAGAAAATAAATTTATTAAGCGTGAAAATTAGAGAGGTGTGAATTATGAATAATTCTCCTATAATTGGCATGTAAAAAGTCTTTGTTTTAAATATTCTTCTATTAATAAAATATTATTTATGACAAATTAAGTAATTTAATTTAACAATGAAATAATTAATTTAAATAATAACAAATGTCAAATAAAGGAAAAATAAATAAATACTACTCCTTTCGTCTCAATTTATTTGTCATGATACGATTTGACACAACTCTTAAGAAAAAATTAATTAGGAGTATTGTTTAACTAATATATCCCTTATAAATACTTAAATTTTTATCTATATATAAATTGGGACGGAGAAAGCAATAGAGATCATAAAATAGTGAGACATTACCTTGTCTATGTTCTCCTATATATAGAAGTAAAGCCTTAATGAACATGTCGTGCAAATCAAGATACATATTCCTTGTTTTTCGTAAGAATTTGTGCAAAGGAAATGGAGGGAAGGAGGCCAGGGAACTATGGACCAAGAATTTGGGATGATGACTTTGTGCAATCACAAGCTAGCATTTATATGGTAATTAAGCCACACAAAAAAAAATCTTCATATATGGTCGTCATCATCATATTTAGTGCAATTTTATAAATATTGTACATTTACAAAAGATGATACCATATTTAATAAAATTTTACATGTGTATTAATTCGAAAAAAAAGAAGAAGAAGATATATGCACAATCTTACTCATAACTTGGAAATAAATTGTTAATATTGTTAGTTATTATATATGACAGGGAGAAGAATACTCAAAGCAAGCATCAAAGCTAAAAGAAAGTGTGAGGATGATGCTTAATGAAAAAGATATGAGAGTATTGGATCAACTTGAGCTTGTTGATAATTTACAGAGACTTGGCATACACTATCACTTTGAGGTTGAGATGAGGAGAATTTTAAAAACTATATATTATAACCTCACTAATTTTAGTACTAACTGTGAGGATCACTTGTATGCAATAGCACTCCAATTTAGACTCCTCAGACAAGAAGGTTATCTAGTTCCTCAAGGTACGTGTCATGATTTTTCAGATTATCATTTACCTGATAGTAATTAGAGTATCTTAAAAAGTGATTTTTTTAAAATTGATTTCAATTTTATTCAACAAGAAATAAAAAATATGTAACTTTTTGAGATAATAACTATTTCTTCTGTCTCAATTTGCATGATGTTGGTTGACTTGACATAGAATTTGAGAAAGAATTTTTTTTAAAACTTATAAAATAAATATTTGTGACTATAAATCATCTTATTAAGATGTTTGAATTGACCTATTTTTAGTGACTTTTGATTTTTTAGCATTTTTTTAAAATTTTAGAAGTGTTTGGATAACATAAAAAGTGTAAAAAAAAAAAAAATCAAAAATCAAAAGTATGTAACTATCTACTTTTGACTTTTAAGTAACTTTAAAAAAAACTCATCCAAACACCCCTTAAAAGTAAAATGGATATTTAACCGTTAAATTATAACTAATTATAAAAATATTTGATTCTTTTGGAAACTGGCAAAATAAAAAAAAGTGTATTCCATAAATTAAAACAAAAAAATTAATTAATTTGGTAAAGTAAGTAGTATGATGATATAAAAAATCAACTCTATATATTTCTTAATATCTCATATAACCTTTTCTTAGTTAACTCTATTTATTTTTTATTTTAAATTAATTACAGAGGTCTTTAATATATTTATGGATGAGGAAGGAAAGTTCAAAGAAATCCTTTGTATTGATACTAAGGGAGTGCTTAGTTTGTATGAAGCTTCATATCTTTCCATTGAAGATGAACGCATTATGGACATGGCTCAAGAGTTCTCCATTCATCATTTGAAGAAATATCTTAAGCAAAAAATGGATGATCATGATGATGAGAATAATATTCTAGTTAAACAAGTGAGGCATGCTTTGGAAATGCCACTATATTGGATGTTACAGAGACTTGAGGCCAGATGGTTCATAGATAATGTGTATGAACAATCAGAGAGTTTTAACCCCATTATATTTAAGCTTGCTAAGTTGGATTTCAACATGCTCCAAGCTATGTATTTGGATGAACTAAAATATCTATCAAGGTTAGCTAGTAATGTATCCATTATTCTCTCTGTTGATTTTTACTTGTCCATTATTTAAAAAATAGATTTTTACTTTTACTCATCACTTTCAATATACCAAGAAAAGACAATTATTTTTTCTTCATCTTTTATTCTTAGTATTAACTACTTATTTTCAAATCATTTTTCAAGACCTAATATTAAATAACAATTAATACAAGTATTGTAGTAAAATTGTCACATCAATCATTATTTTATGAATGGGTGTTCCAACTGTCAAGTACAAATATGATAAGTAAAAATGAATAAAGAGAGTAATTATTGTTATATGACTTTTCAGGTTAATTTCCACCCTTTTTTCTTGTTTTTTAGGTGGTACAAAAATATTAATCTGGTAGAGATGATGGGTTTTACAAGGGATAGATTGGTAGAATCTTTTTTCTGGAATGTAGGATTCGCTTTTGAACCAAAGTTTTGGTTATGTCGAAAATGGGTAACAATATTTGGTGTACTAATTACAACCATTGATGACATGTACGAGCTTCATGGTTCATTGAAAGAACTTGTGCTATTCACAGATATGGTTGACAGGTTTGTTTCTTAGCTTCAACCCTCAAACTCTAACACAATTAGAAACTACATTTGACTCTCTAATTAAGCCAATAAATTCAATTACTTTGATTATGGGTCATAAATGGTTGGGTCGAATCATAAATAAATGGGTTAAAAATGAGTTGAATAAAAAAAATAGTAAATTTACTATTTTTAAAAAATAAAATAAGATTAAAACTTTATTTTTAAAAAAAAATTACATTTTGAAAATTTTAAATTTTTTTCCCATTTCTGTGCTGACTGACCCAACTCCCTCCCCCTTGCACCCCAAAAAGAAAAATTACTCATATTTTTAAAATTTCAGAACATCGTTTTCTTTTGTTAATAATTATGCCTTAAGTGTGGTTTGTTGAGAATATGATTATTACATCACTTTTATTGTAGATGGGATGCCAATCCAATGAAGCAACTACCAAGCAGTATGCAGATATGCTTTTTAGCTCTTTTTAATTCTGTGAATGAGTTAGTCTATGACGTTTTAAAAGAACAGGATATTAATATCCTTTCTTTTTTAAGAAAATCGGTACGAGCATTTTCCCCTTTAAAATTAATATGTTTTCATATGTTTTTTGAATATGAATTATTTCTGTATTGATGTATTTCAGTGGGTAGAACAATGTAAAACTTACTTGGTGGATGCAAAGTGGTACTATGATAAACACACTCCAAGTTTTGATGAATATTTGGATCATAGTTGGGTTTCAATTGGTGGTCCTTTGATAATAAAGCTTTTCTACATTTGTATCATGAATCCTATAAAACAAGATGACTTGGAGCTTCTTGAGCAAAACCCTCCTTTAATTCAATGGTCATCTCTCATTGGTCGTTTCACTGATGACTTGGGAACTTCTTCGGTACAAATTTCACTTCTCACTAGTTATAAAGATTTTGAGATAAAATTATCACTCAATGAAATTTGTGACATGATTTTTGTAGGATGAAATGGAAAGAGGTGATGCTCCCAAGTCAATTCAATGTTACATGATGGAAACAGGAAATTCTGAAGAAAATGCTCGAAATTATATGGAGGACTTAATTGGGAAAACATGGAAGAAACTGAACAAAGAAGTATTGGTATACCGCACTACATCTTTGTCCACAGATTTTGTTAGAATTGCAATGAATTTTGCAAGGGGTGCACAATGCATGTACCAATATGGAGATGGATATGGTAGACCAGATGGAGTGACTAAGAAGCGCATATTATCAGTATTTTTCGAACCAATTCCTTTGTGATAAATTTCAATCATTACTACCTTTAAATTTCATTCCGTCTAAGAAATAAAATTATATGTATTAATAATTGTTGGTGTAGTATACCACAAATATAATAAATTACACTTGAAAATAAAAATGCATTCAAGCTGAGGCGGAATGATGTTGAACTCTCCTATCTTGATATTTCCACTTTTCAAACTGTAATAAAAGCGTGAATCTCCATAAAATATGCCACAAATACAATAAATTACAGTTGAAAATAAAATGACAAAATTGAATAAAATTCATTCAGACTAAGGCGCGAATATCTTGCTCTCTTTAAGGAGATTCAAGCCCACTGCGACATAATCTACACCGATCCAACAATAATACACTTGACTTGTCCCCTCCAGGATACAACAACCCAACAATGTTGTATGATTCAAACAACTCCAGATTAGTTGAAGAGTCCAAAGCTCCACAAAAAGAACATCTTCCTTCAACATATAATTACTCTTTTTTATGTACAGTGAATATATTGGTGCATGCTCTTTCCTAAGTTTATCATTGTGTTATTTTTCAAGTTGTTCTCTCTTAATCTTAAATTTATTGATCAATTCAGCACTTGATCGGTATTATATATCAGAATTCACATTCTTCAATGGACTTTTAGCTTTGTTCGGATTTAGGACCTTTTTCTTTAGGATTTCTGCCTGATTCATTTTTGTCGTCTTCTTTTAATCTCTTATTTTATTTACCTGCAAAATAAACAATGCATTAAGGAGTTGTCAAATAAAAACTATCAAATTTTATGCTTAGTTTGACTCGAATCTGTAATATGCAGATACTTTGTAGGAAAAATAACATCGTCATATGAATTCACCTGGTAGAAACTGTAGGAACTGATCTCTTCTCTGTCCATAATAATGACAAAAATTTGATTATCTTTAGGGCTGGGCATAATATGGTTCAAACCGAAAAAATCGATCGAACTAAATTTTTTTAAATTTCGGTTTCGGTTTCGGTTTGAAATTTTAAAATTTTGATAATTCGGTTCGGTTTTCAGTTTTAAAATAATTAAATTCGGTTAACCGAAAAACCGAATTAAATAATTTTTTTTTGAATTAAATAAATTTTTAATTTCCTACTAAGTCCATTTTAATAGTCCACACTCCATAGGCCCAATTCCCAAACCCAATACTTATAGCCCATATC
>JBCEWC010008133.1:0-20393 GCA_038996855.1 Solanum aculeatissimum | reverse complement strand
AACTAGCTTGTTAGTTAGTTAGCTTAATGACTCAATTAGTTAGACAGTTAGAGGGGTCAAGATGCGTGTATAAATAGACACTCTATTCTCTCTGTACAGAATGACTTGAATGAATACATAGCATCAATTCTCTCTTCCAAGTTCTTATAAATTTGCTCTTTAAATTGATTTTTGACGCTTAGAATGTGAGATTTCCCGCTATTTGGAGGTCAAGACACAGATCATGCATCTTTTGTGCAATTAAGTTGATTTCATCATATATATACTGAGATTTTCATTTTGCTAATGTAAGCAGGACTGTGACATCCCCGAAGCCGTACTTCCTGACCCGTTTAACCTACGATGCCTTACTAGCAATGCAGACTTGCCTGTGGATTTATCAAGTTCCCAAGAATCCAAATCATTAGCATCATCCCATCTCTGTCCATCCTTCAGTCCACGCTTTTCTCGACAAATGACTTTTGCAGAAGCAAAAACAGATCAGTTCTCGGTACTTTTGTCCACATGCTCACCTTGTGAGTCTGAGTGTACATTGAATCAGGAACTTGACTCTAAAAGGACATCTCCTGAGCCATCCAAATCTTCCATCAGCCTGAACAATGTTGAAGAGTGCCAACCTATATCTGGTTGTAGTTTGGTTGGAAATGAAAGAACTCCTATGAAAATTGTGCCTGAGAGTGAAATAATGCTTGAAACGCCTTCTCAACCCACACCAAAGAGATCGGTTCCAATTACTGAAGACAAGCACAAGAAAATGACAGACGAAGACTCTGTTGTTCTCAATGTAACTGTCAAAAGGTCATTAGATTTTTCTACATTGGCTGGCGAAGAGATTTCTCCTGATTTGACTTCCGGCAGTACAGAACATCATGACCTTAACATAGAAAGGAAGAGCATTTCAAAGGAAGATAATGTTAATGCTGATATATGTCCTAATGAGGTACCATTTATTACCTGAGAAAGTTCTTAGATGTTCTTACATTTAGAAAGCCACAAAAAACTTTCTGATATCAATATGAGCACTCAATAGCTTACAGCCATTACCGATGTTTTTCTTTGCTTATTTAATCTTGAAACGGTGATCATCCACTATTTTCGACTAGTTTAAAATAATTTTTTCTTTATTACTGTTGTCAGTTTTTGCTGTCAAGATATTTCCTCCTCCCGCTCTCTTTGGTGTAAGCAGCTAAGTAATATGCTAATTTGGGCATGTATTTATTGTATTAGTAGAAGTGTCTTGCTGAGCATCTAAGGGTGTGATCTAGAGGTCAATGAAGTGGGTGCAACGTTGGAGATTAGGGTTTAGATCCCAACACAAGAAAAAAAAAGTGATCCACTTCCATCTGCCTTAGCACACTATTTTACCTAAGTTCTAAAATAAAAGTACAAGCTTATCAGAGAAAGGTGATAAAGTTAACTTACAAAGGAAGAAACAACTAGATAATTAAAAATTAGATCATACGCGATGGTTAACATACATGTATGCTGGTAAAAGAGATACTATGGAAAATATTTTTCTTTTTTGTTTATGGATTATTCAATCTTTAAATTTATGCGACAAGACTCTTCTTCTTCCTTTTCTTTCCATCTCTTTTCTTCTTTTTTTAACGGTGGTGTCTGAGCTAGCTTTTGTGCATTGTGCAACTTGACTATTCCATTGCGAACCTGCTGCACTCTTTAGGTATGGCAGTAAAACAGTTCTAAACATTGAGTTAATACTTCCGTGCAAGGAAAAGAAGGGCAAGGTTCAGTGATTTTAGGTGGAATCTTTTTAAATAATAATTTTAGGCAGAATCAAAGTCCCTGGTACTGGATCACTTCCCGCAAACGACATGTGATGGCTCAAAAAAGTCACATACAAGAATAGCCTGAGAAAAGTAGTTGAAAATAACAAGTAAAAACACTACTGTCTTATGAAAATAGTAGCATAAGACAAATTAATAATACGCTGTGGATGAATCAGTTTTCATATAATGATAATTTGTTGATATTCAGGGAAGCTTCCCCGATGTACGAGTTGTATTCCAAAGTGAAGAATCCACACATGGTTCTCTACAGAAAACACCCAATCTATACATAATTTTTTCATTTATCTCATTGTGTTGTCGTGACTCTTTGAATCTTGTATTGCATCATCTAGGTGTATGATTGAGTTGCCTTATGTCTACTTAGCATATTTATAACTGAAAAGGTAACTTAACGAAAATGTTGCCCCTCCACATTTTCGCTTGCTTTATTGATATGTTTACCATGAAATAATTGTGAATGTTCTGGGTAGGTTCAAGCGAAGAGTTGCTGCTTTAGCAAGGAAGAGAAGATTTATCAAAGTCATTTAACTGCAGCCCGGCAGAAATCCTTCAGTTTATCGGATCTTGTTCATCTAATTCACCGCATTTTTCAGTCTGTTGGCTGTCGATCGATGACTAAAGTGGAACTTGTTCACAAGATCATAGTGAATGACTATGATATCGATGAGAACAGTATGGTCAAAAGCTGTATCCATTCTTTTCTAACTTTTGCTGACTCATATTCATCAACTTTATGATAGAGTTAAATGTATTGTCTTCGTGTAGCTGATGTGGAAGGGCAGATAGAACTTCTCGAGAGGTTAGTTCCAGATTGGCTATGTAAGAAGTCTGCTCCTACTGGAGACCTTTTGTACAGGTATCTATCATGTAAAACGTTGTACTGAATTTTGTTTTGATTTTACTAGGTGAGGGAGCATCGCAGGATTTTTCTTTTTTTTGTTTTTGTTTTAGAGGGTAACAGGTTCATTCTGCAAATGCATTTTCTCCACAGAATCTAATTTTCCACTGATATTTAGGTGATTTTGTGGACTCGGGGACTGTTCTCCTTTAAAATCTTTGTCCATATTATATTGTTGAAATTTAGCGTTTAAAAGGCCGGGTCAATATTGTTGAATTGACAGTTGCTCAATTGGCTCGGTACCAGCACACCCGCTGCTGTTTCCTGGCACCTGTTACAAACCTTTTAGTTATTCTCCCTGTTAACAGAGAAATGAGAGTAAGGATTTTGGTGATTGGTAGGTTAACAATGTAAAAGAGGGTTCTATCCTGGGCTGCAACACTACTATTGCTAATTTGCTATTGCATGGGAAGCAGGGATTTACCCCGTGTGCACCCAAAGGGTAGCGGCTGCGGGTTCTGGTTGCATAAACTTTTGGAGAATGTTAATTTGCATGGATATTTTGGTGGAGTATATGATTATTTTTTCAAGTTCTTGATGTACTGTAATACTGTTTCTTGGTGCAGTATCAAGAAAGTTTCGGACTTGAACTCTGTCTGTGAAAGGGTTGTAGTTGTATGATCTATTTGGTGCCAGGTTAGTGTCCTTTCACTTTTATTCTTATAAAAAAAATGCATTGATAAACTCTATAAGAAGGGGACAACTATCCCGATCCTTAGATTTGCTCCTCTGCGGGCTTGTGATGATTTATCCTCCTTTACAGGGGACATTCTTTTGGAGTGCTCAAAATGGAAGCGTACTTGTACTTCCTTGGCCCACTTGCAGCATTAACAAGATCTTGGTGCTTTCCCGGAGGATTTGAGACGGGAGGATGATGATTATTGTCCAAGATACGTTAAACGTTGTAATTTTTCTGAAGTAGATTGGCATCAAGATGATTGTGGAGCAGCTTGTTTGCGTACGTTACAGTACATTTGTAGTATGTACTCACCTAATTGATTGATGGAGCAGCGTGTTTGTTACATTTACTCCTCGTTGTCTTCTTTTACTCTTTCCCTCCCTAAATTTACTTGTATTTCCTTTTAATACTTCCATAAAATTCATTTGTATCTTCCCTGGGTGATGCTAAAGTCTTTCATTTATTGGAAATGATCAATTGAAAAAATGCGCAAAAAAAGTTCTTATTCAAAAAAAGTTGTTTTTACAGGAACATCTATTGCAACAATATTTAACCTCCCAGAAATAACAAACTAAGTCATGTTTGAAGATAGTGAAGGGCAGACAGCCACATCTATTACATCATTTCTTCTTCTCCTCCTGCTTCTGCTTCTTCTCCTCCTGCTTCTGCTTCTTCTTCTGCTTCTTCTCCTCCTCCTGCTTCTTCTGCTTCCTCTCCTCCTCCTGCTTCTTCTTCTTCCTCTCCTCCCGCTTCTTCTTCTTCCTCTCCTCCTGCTTCTTCTTCTTCTTCCCCTGATGAGGATGAAGATGATGATTCTTCTGATGAACTTTCTTCTTCGATGATAATGCCTGGCAGAAGTTATATACAAAATTTGAGAAGAATTAGAAATGATTTAGATTTGTTTCAATTAAAAAATCAGACTTACAAATTAGAAAACGCCACAGAAGTCAAAACACAGAAGGCACACATTATCTTTATAGAAACATCGATTGGATAAGTTGAGACATTTTAAACATGAAGGAATCGCTAAAAACAAAATTGAACTGAAACTAAGAGGTACCTTCGATAATAAATCTTCTGATGTTATCTAAATTTTCAGCAATATGCTCCTCATCTTCAGCGGTTAGATTATTGAAGGGTGTCCTATGGACAGAAGCTAATGTTGGATGGAAACAATACATAGGAGAGCTAGCTCTGTGCAACAATGCAACATTTTCGTACACATGCATATTTGTATCATACTCGTATAGATCATAATCCAGCGTCAGGTGACGTTGTACCAGAAAAGACACTGGCTTGCTGTCGATCCAGACTGGAAAGCCATTCAAGATCCAGACTGGAACGCCATTCACATTACCTTCCTGTACAATGAAGAAGTTCTCCATTGGGTAGGAAACCGTCCAACGTCTGCTTGCACTGTTATAAGCAGCAGTAACTATGTACCTTCTGAAAATGCATACAAGGGTAAGTAAACCTTGCGCTGTCCCTAGCCACATACCCTGACCAATTGTAATTTTACCATAGGTGACATCGTAATGATCAAGAAACTCAGGACGGTCAATTAGTATCGCCTCTTCTGTCCTTGTATCAAAAGCTATAACACTACCATCCTCTCTTAGCCAATAAAGAGAACCGTCCCGATAAACAGGTGGACTTTCAACAGGTAAAGACAGGAAAGCATTTGTTCTCAGTTGGATTTCACGCCACAAGCCAGGTTGCTGTGATGAAAGTATGTGAAATCTGTAGAACAAGTTGGAATTTTCGACCAGGTTACTGATGGCTACCAATTTGTATTGATCTGAATTGGGGTAGTCAACCGCTAGGCCTATTCTTTCAGCACCATATGCAGGAGCCTCTGGGTATGATATCAATTGGCGGTCTCTAGTTATGGGATTGAAAACAGAGTAACACCTAACTCGTTCAAAGTCAATGAGAATGAGACCATTACATGAGGCCAAAATCTCAACTTCATGGGGTATAATCGTCATAGATTGAGTGATTGGGTCTAAGGAGATTTTATGGAATTTTTTTGTTGATGATCCATCCATTCTTGTATAGATGAGTTGTGTAGAAGTGTCTTTCTGACGTTGGAACAAAATTTTGGCAAAATCAGAACCAGAAATCATACTTTTAATATCCCTGGATACAAGTTTACATTGAACCACATTGTTCAACGGCAAGCGGGAGATGATCTCCCTAAGGACGTCCTCAGATACCATAATATATTTCTTCTGCTCTGTTTTCGTTCGTAATGTTGGGACTTCGTTTAAATAAAGAGTCCTATTTATAGCCAACTTCTAACGTAACTTTTATCAGAGGACGGCGTGTCTTTTAAATGAAAGGTGTGTCCTTTCATAAAAGGATGCCTCGTTTCAGTTACCAACCGTTGTATTTGAATCCAACTTCTACGTAGCTTTGACGGAGAAGGAGAATATTTCTGTACAACAGTCTCCAGAGACTCTCTTTTTCTCAGAATTTCTGTTCCAAAAAGATCAAGTTGAGGGTGAAATTAAATTAAAATGCAATTAACAATAGAACTTGTGTTGATTAAATTGGTAGGAGAGTTTTAGTAAATCACATTGAATTTGGATTCCAACGGTAGTCTATACATTTACGAATGAAACGTATCACAACTTCTTCTTCTTCACCGATCCGTGCAATTTTGTAATCACCGAACAACAAGCAGACAAATACAATGATATGTTCCCTGTCCGTAAATGTTAATCCTTGTAATTTCACTACTTCAGGTTCAAATTATCCTGTGATTGTCAGTTCGCGTTTATTGATTTGCTAATTCAAATCTCAAAGGATGGCTGCCTAATTCTCCCTTGAATAAGTAAAATTTCTCCCTGGATAGGCTGTGTCTGCCTTTCCGTGATTTATTTATCCGGTTCGTTAATCCCTAATGTAGAAGTTAAGAACTAAACATCTGATGTTCCTAAACTAAATCCATTAAGAATCAAGATATCAGATACTACCTTAGTTTTTCTTCATGCTGAAAATACTAAAACACTTCAAATTCACACAGTTTAGTAAGACTACAATGTTTTGTTACCAAATAGACAAAAAGTAATCATCATATCCAATTCTCTCACTTGTATCCAGTTGCCTCAAATCTCCTGGTCCTCGAAATTTTTCTCTTATTAGTGTCAACTTACTGTAAACTTGTGTCTTGGGGATTCAGCGGAACATGCAACTCCTATCTCAAGTATGCCAACCAAGCATTCCATCTGTTCTTTCTTGATACTGGCCCCAGTATTCTTCTCCATTGGTTGATTTACTCCTCACCATGAAAAGCTGTTTTGTCTAGAATCTCCATAACTTTCTCTTGCAGTGAGTGACGGAGACTAGAGCTTTCTTGGAACAAAGTGTCTGTGGGTCTTCTTCCAGTGAATATCTCCAATATTAGAATCCCAAAACTGTACATATCTCCTAAAATGGAGACCTTACTACTCATGCCGTATTCTGCAACAAGCAAATTCAGCTTATAAATAAGCCACTATTGTTAGAAGAAATCATGTCACAGTTTTTGTTTACCTAGAAACTTTACCTGGAGCTGCATAGCCAATGGTTCCCATAACTCCAAATGAGCTAAACTGACGTAGATCCAATCCATTACTGAATTCAGGAACGAGTCTCACCAAACCAAAATCACTCAAATGAGCTGGGAGATTTTCATGAAGAAGAATGTTCTGTGGTTTTACATCCCAGTGAATCATGGGTGTTTGGTAATCATGGTGAAGATAATGAAGTGAAGAGGCCACATCTATTATGATATTCATTCTCTGAAGTATGGTCAAGCTGCTCTTCTCATGTATCTCGTTTTCTGGATGTAGCCATTCGTCCAAGTTCCCTTTTGGCATGAACTGAAAGACTAAAGCTTTAAACTCCTTTCCCTTGAAATCAGAACTTGAGCATACACTGAATACCTTGACAAGGTTCCGGTGCCTTATGTTTCTAAATGATTGACATTCTGGTAAGAAGTTTTTGAAGCACTTTCGTGCTGGAGTTCGAGTACCTTGACAGCAACGACCGTTCCATCAGAGGCAAAAGTTCCCTTGTAAACAGTTCCAAAACTGCCAGAGCCAATAAGATTTTCAGAAGAAAATCCACCAGTTGCAATGCGGAGATCTTCATGAGAAATGTTGAATTTAGACCTATCTTCAGGTTCTGGTTGATCTTTCAAATTTCTTCTCCAATAAAGGAAAACTACCAACAAACGCCAAGATTGAAAATGAAGCAGAAAAAACAATTTTAAAATAAACTTGAGGGAAACTATATGCTTCTTCTGTGTCCTTTGATAAACACAAGGTCGTAAATGCAGCTCTCTAATCCCACCACGAAGCTCAGAGTTTCCGCTCAATACATCTGTACTCAAATTTGAAAATATTCTGGTGACAGGAACCTCACCCTCTAGATTGTTAAAAGATAAGTTCAAGTAGTGTAAGGAAGTAAGATTTGCAATGAAGTGAGGGATTGCCCCTGATAGGTTATTTAGGGAAAGATCAAGGACTGGAGATCTGGCAAGTCTTCTAAATTGGGAATGGTCCCTTGGAGGGAGTTTCCCTTCATATAGATCTCCCCCAAGGCCAAGCATTTTCCAAGAGTTCGTGGAATCATACCCGAAAAATAGCTGTAAGAAAAATCCAGATAAGTAGGATGACTACAGTTACCAATATACACCGGTAACAGACCAGTTAAAGAGTTATAAGATGCATAAATATCTATGAGGGATGAGAGAGCAGAAAGTTGTTGTAGTATAGTTCCTGTCAGGTTGTTTTCAGAAATACCCAATCTTAGAAGTTGGTTACAGTATTCCAATGCTGAAGCTATTTTACCCTCTAACTTTTTTAAATCCCAGATAAAGATAATCAGCGAAGTTTTCTATTGAAAAAGGGATGACCCCTGTCAAGATATTGCTACCCAAGTTGAGACCTATCAAGTTTGTAAGTCTTCCAATAGAAGCTGGAATATTAACCTGTAATATTGTTGGAATAACGTCGAGTAGATTTAAATTTGACATATCTCTAGGTGTGCTTCCATCAATTCTGTTGCCGAAGAAAGTAGGCGTTGTAACTGGCTAGAAAGGTTGACTGTTGAATGGGGTAATGTACCTCCAAAATGGAGCATTTGTAGACTGCTGCAGTTGTTAAAAGAATTTACGTAGTCAAGGTCATCATGCTTACCGTATCCAAGATGGTTACTCCAAACACTGAGTCACAACAAATTCCACAAATTGACATCCTGGTGGGTTGTTTGGGAATTTTGGCCTGGAAGGAATTTTCAGCAAGGTGAATAGAATTGAGCAAAGAGAGGTTTCCGAGATGACCTGAGATCATACCTATCAGCCTCAGCCCTTTCAGATTCAAACGGGTGACTCTTCCATGTCTCAGGCCACATGATTTTACTCCAGTCCACAGACAGAAATGAACATAATCATTCCAAGAGCTGAAAACTCTTGATGGATCCTCAGTTATTCGGGACTTGAATCCAAGGAAAATTTCTCAGTTTTATTGCTAAGAAAAACAGCTGATTCAGCATGTTGGAGAGAAAATGAGAATAGAAACACATCATGGATATCCAGAAAGGTGTGGAAATTTAAACTCCTACACAAATTTCCATTCTGGATAATGTCAAGAGGCGAAAAATGATACCTATCAGAAATGTTGTTTATGGTATTGGAACACCAATACGGGGTATAGGACGCACCATTATAAAACTAGCTGCTAATGACATATCAACAAAAAATGATTTTGTTAGCATTTTTCTTCAAGTTTGGGTTTTACTTTGTTGCTTGATCCACCTAATCTTTTCTTTATAATATGCATTCAGCTCTTGAAAAAGTCACCAACCTTCAAGGTAAGGGCATATCAACTAATCTTTTTCTTAATCAAGAGTTGGACTGACTAACTGTGGAACTGTTCTATTTGAGACAGCTCCTCATCTTTTCTCTGTAAGCTCACTAATTCAGAATAGGTTATTCTGGAGTATTGCTATATTTCTCATTCTGAATAAATACCCATGCTTGGTCTTCTTTTCTCATATTGGTGGGGATGGACCCTCTGGTCTCCTTAAATGGACTTGGCAATCATCTGATAACTAACACAACACAATTTATGTAAACATGTATTTCAAAATTTGTATTTCTTTAACTTAGTTCCAAGATAGACGTCGATGCCTACATCCTCTTCTCTATTTTTCTTTTTCAGGGAGCTCAATGACAATTCTAGCTATGATTTGTCCGGGAATATAATACATGGATGCTACCTTAATTTCTGCAGTTTTTGTGGAAAGCTATATGCCCGTTTGTTGAAATTAATAACGACAGGATTTCGTTGATTTTTTTTTTAAAAAAAAAGAAGCATTTGAAGTTGAAGTTGACAAGGGGTACTTAAGAATGATAACAGAAGGGATAAAAGTTTCTCTACTGATGAATCTATTCATGTGGTAGACCTACAACAGCCTATCATTGAAAACGAAAACAACATTTCAATGTGTCCAGAAAAAAAATCAAAAGGAAAATTCATATCCTCTGAAGTGAAACAAAGAAACATTAGGATAAACATCAATATTTATTTCGTTGGGCGAAACTGAACAGTTTATTTCGTTTAACTAGCAGTTTACATTGAGTTGGTCATATTGATTCTTCCTACTTATTTGGCTGTATATATTCGATATCAGGTGCAAGCAGTATAGCTTGGATAATTCCAACAACACTTGATCACCTTGTTATGACGTGAAATCCAACTGAGAACCAATACTTTCAGTTTTATGTCCTTTGGTAGTCCACCTGTTTATTGGCGTGATTATTGCGTCAAAAGTGACAATAGTATTCTAGCTTTTGATGCGAAGAGAGTAGAGGCTATACTAACTATCCTGAGTTTGTTGATCATTGTTGCCATCATACCACAGAAGCAAACAGAATGATCTATAAACTCAAAAGGGTCGATTAGTATATCGTCTACTCTCTCTATATCAAAAGCTAAAATACTACTGTTACTTATGAGACTATACAAAGAATCTCACCAGTAAACAGGTGGACTATCAAAGACCAAGAGCGGAAAGTATTGCTTCTCAGTTGGATTTCACGCCACGACTCAGGTGGCTTTGATGAAAGTACGTGAAATTCATAGAACAACTTGGAATTTTCAGTCAACATATTGATGGTTACAAGAGGTATTTGTACAAGAAGGTGGATCCATAAGGATCAAGAAATAAATCAATACAATCAATCAAAATAAGTAACAATCTTTATGGTTATGGATAAGATCAGGAAAGAAATCAATACAATCAATCTAAATAAATGACAATCTTTACAATTATGAATAAGATCATCAGAAAGGAATCAATACAATCAATCAAAATAAATGACAATCTTTACAATTATGAATAAGATCATCAGAAAGGAATCAATACAATCAATCAAAATAAATGACAATCTTTACAATTATGAATAAGATCATCAGAAAGGAATCAATACAATCAATCAAAATAAATCACAATCTTTATAAAAATTAATTAACAATTTTACTCTCATCATTATAAAAATATTATACTTCTTATTAAATAATGAATTATATTCATGAATTCATGACTTTTGATTTTTGATAATCACTTTGTGTAACTGGTCTGCATTCATGCCATAGTTATTGTCTTCTGCTATTGAACTCATCTGTTATTAACTGGTCTGCATTCATGCCACAGATTTTTTTAAAATGAATTTTTTATCATGCCTTAACTAAAAGTGATAGCTTTGTCCTTTGATCAAATACTACTATATAATTGTTTTTTTATATAAAAATATAAAGTTGTCATTCTAATTAATACTCCCTCCGTCTCATTTTTGTGACACCCCTTCCTTTTTGGTCCGTCCCAAAAAAAATATCACCTTACTCAGACTAGAAACAATTTACCTTTTAAATTTTCTTTTTACTCTTAATGAAATGATTCTCAGCTACACAAATATCTAAGAATGATTTTAGATCGCAAGTTTTAAAAGTCTTCCTTTTTTTGTAAACACTATGACAAATCAAAGGGTGCCACATAAAATGAGACGGAGGGAGTAATAAAAAGTAAAAATATTTCATATTAATTACTCCCTTTGTCATCTTTACTTATCAAATATACCTAAAAAATGTTGTCAACTTTACTTGTTCAATTTAAATAATCAAGAGATAATTTATCATTTTGTATTTATTTTACCTTTTTTTAAATACTATTCATGTAAAAAAGCCAAAAAAAAAAAAAAGAGAGACACAACATTTTCTTCCTACTCACTCAATTAACTGTAAAAATAAAAATTGTTCAGCAAGGACTTCACAACAAATGTTTATGTTATGTGCTTCAGAACCTCTCTTTTCTTAATTTTCTTGAGCTTGCAGAAAATTCATACCTGAAGTTGCATTTTAACTATCTAACTGGGGAAATTCCTGTTAATCTATCACATTGTGTTAAACTCGAGAGCCTTGTCCTGGAACACAACAGTACTCTTGTGAGACAGATTCCTAACCAAGTTGGATCTTTAACGAAGTTAGTGAAATTGTATCTCCGAAATAAGAAGTCTCTACATTACCGTGTTTAGAAGAGAGGTATCATACAACAATCTAGACGGACAAGTGCCAGTTGCTTTCGCTCGATTGTGCCCCCATGTCGCCATACCGGGGAACATAGGGACGTGAAAAAGGGGGTCCTATCAGCTTGTTCCGACCTAGGATAATAAGCTCACGGGCTTGGTCTTACTTCACCGTCGATAAAGGAAAGAAGACTTCCATCTCCAAGTTTAACTCAAATGTACCTTCTTTTTTTTTGGTAAGAATGATGACCTTGCCTGCTTTCTTCTTGACTCGGTCATCAATATCTGGTTGATACCACGAATAATGTGATAAAGGACCTGGTTCTTCCAACATTCTTTGTGGATCATCAATTTTGATTTTTGATAATCACTTTGTGTAACTGGTCTGCATTCATGCCACAGTTATTGTCTTCTGCTTTGAGCTTCTACTATTGAACTCATCTGTTATTAACCTTTTCATATTCTTTGCATTCTAATTCTTGATATATTGTCTCTTTTTACTCTTACAATGTCTTCTCTTCTTTGTGCCAAATATTTATCTTGAGACAGCTTCATATTATTGATAAAATACATTTTTTTTATCTTCTGCATACAAATATGTATAAAAAATCCCTTCCCTTCATTGTTTTGTTTCAGGACTTCAAAGAATTTCATTTATTTTTCAGTCTTATTCATTAGATTTTTTTAAAATTAATATTTTATCATGCCTTAACCTAAAAGTGATAGCTCTGTCCTTTGATCAAATACTACTGTATAATTGTTTTTTTTATATAAAAATATAAAGCTGTCTCCCTTTGTCATCTTTACTTATCAAACATACCTAAAAATAGTTGTCAACTTGTTCAATTTGAAAAATCAAGAGATAATTTATTATTTTGTATTTATTTTACCTTTATTTTTAAATACTATTCATATAAAAAAGCCCAAAAAAAATAGAGAGAGAACATTTTCTTCCTACTCACTCAATTAACTGTAAAAAAATAAAAATTGTTCAGCAAGGACTCACAACATATGTTAATGTATGTTCAGCATGAGCTTGATCTTACTTCACCGTCGAGAAAGGAAAGAAGACTTCCATCTCCAAGTTTAACTCAGACGTAGCTCCCTTCTTTTTTTTTGGTAAGAATGATGACCTTGCCTGCTTTCTTCTTGACTCGGTCATCAATATCTGGTTGATACCACGAATAATGTGATAAAGGACCTGGTTCTTCCAACATTCTTTGTGGATCATCAAAACAGTTTCACAACATCTCAACCTTGAGGGGAGTTTTTCTTATATGTTACGAGCTTCTTCAATCTTCGAATTTGCTAACAATTCGGAAATTGAATGATAAGTTTAAAAGAATTTTAACATCAACTGTTAAATTCACATTTGCAGTTCAAATTTAACTTTGATATCATAACGTAATTAGTTATTGCATTTGGTCCTGACATGTTGCTCAATAAATAAACTAATACTTGAAAGAAGACTGGAATGAATTTTTTGACAAGATTTTTCATGGGGCAATTTTCAGCTACTTATCAACCCAACTTTTTATGGTCTGAAATAAATTGAACTAATAAGTTTGGTAATACAGGCCTAGTTGTTGATTATCCAAATTCAAATCAATGTAAAATTGTAGCCATCAACTTGTTCTACATATTTCACATAGCGATCTGGCTTGCGGCATGAACCTCAACTGAGAACTAGTACTTTCATCTCTTTATCCTTTGGTAGTCCATCTGTTTACAGGTGTGATTCTCTGCATTGGATCATAATGGTGGTAGTGTTCTAGCTTTTGATACAAAGAGAGAAAAGGCTATACTATTGACCACCCTGAGTTTATCCATCATTTTGATTTCAACTGTGATAAATTTTTACTGCTTGCCATATATGGCAGTCATTGGTTCTTATGAGAGATGCAAGCAGCAGTTGGAGAGTTTCTCACACTTTGGACAATTTCGTTTTTGTTTGGGACAACATTATTATTGGCTTCCAGTCTGGATCAACAACAAGCAAGTATTTTTTCTGGTAGAATGTCCCTTGGCATATCATCAGTACTCCAGGCCCTCTAGCTCACTGCTGTCAGATATTGGAAATTGGAGCCATCTTATTGCTCTTATCTTTCTTTCAACAACTTCTATGGCATAATTCCACTAACCATCCATCGAGAACTGCATGTCCTTGGGTGAATTCTGTATGCAGAAGACTCTCAAGACGGAACCGTTCCAGATATAGTAGCGTTGATGGATCTCCAATTCTTAGATATTTCTGTGAATAGCCTATCAGGGGAAATTCCACATTTCTCTACATTATCAGGTGCCAAATGCCTATGATCCACTATGATATAAAGCCATCACAACGTTCTTGTTGATGAACATCTCACAGCTCCTAAGTTCAGTTTATCATTGATGTTCGTCAATCTGATAAACGACGGATTTTGGTCAATCATTCCTGAAAGTTTGACAATTTCTTTCTCAATATTCTGCTTATATTTCTCGTTGTTGATTTTGAAGAAGCATTTTCCCTTTTACTATTTGTCCTGAATGAAAAAATTAGTCAATAAAATTTTAGTTAATCGAGGGAGCACAGCATGTACAACAAATTTCTGTTTAGTTAGCTATTCTTATTAACAAGAAACTGAAGATTAGCCAACTGCTAATGTGTCAAACATAAATTTTACTTATTTGAGAAGGCAAATCAGTAAAACTCAAAAGTGTTTGTAATCAAAGATTATTCTCTGTGAATAGATCTAGCGGTAACCAAAGAATGAAAGGACACAACGATTCATTAAAAAAACGCCTATTCATGTAAAATACTTATATTTATTATTATTTAAATTTAAATTTAAATAAAAGAAATATTGTTCTCAGTGACCGTTACAGTTAAGTAGAAGTTGGATTCAAATAAAACTGCTGGTTACCAAAGAATGAGACGACACACCCTTTCATTCCTTTAAATAGCCTCTCTATTTACTCAAAATTCCATCGTAAAAACGAAAACAGAACAGAGGAAACATGGATAATATTATGGAAATGGATGATGATGTAATTGGAGAGATCATCTCCCGCTTGCCTTTGAAACTTGCTGTTCAATGTAAAGTTCTGTCCAAGAATATCAAACGTATGATTTCTGATCCTCAATCTTCCCAAACTTTGTTCCAACATCATAAAGATACTTCCACACAACTCATCTATTCAATAAATAGGTTTGCATTGAGAAGACATTACAAAATCACCACAAACCCAACAATCACTCTCACTGAATCTGTGTTAACTTTACCATTTGAAGTTGAGATTTGGGACTCATGTAATGGTCTCATTCTCTTTCGCTTTGAACAATTTGATCGTTACTGTGTTTTCAATCCCCTAACTGGAGATCATCAATTGATACCATACCCAGAGCCTTTTCCAAATGGTGTAGACAAAATTGGCCTAGCTGTTGATTACCCCAATTCAGATCAATACAAAGTGGTAAACATCAGTAAACCGGTTGATTCTAACTTGTTCTACAAATTTCATGTACTTTCATCGGAGCGACCTGGCTTGTGGCGTGAAATCCAATTGAGAACCAATGCTTTCATATCTTTATCCTTTGGTAGTCCACCTGTTTATTGGCGTGATTCTCTTTATTGCCTCAGAAATGATGGTAGTGTTCTAGCTTTTGATACGAATAGAGAAGAGGCTATACTCATTGACCGTCCTGCGTTTCTTGATCATTTTGATCTAAGCTACGGTAAAATTTTGAGTGGTCAGGATATATGGCTAGGGATTGCGCAAGATGTACCTACACTTGTATGCATTTTCAGACAGTGCATAGTCATTGCTGCTTATGACAGTGCAAGCAGCCGTTGGAGGGTGTCCCACACTGTGGATAACTTTTTTAATCATCCGGACGACATTATTATTGGCCTTCCAGTATGGATTGACAGCAAGCAAGTGTCTTTTCTGGTAGAACGTCTCGGGACACAGTATCATGATCTATACGAGTATAATGCTCAGATCAATGTGTTTGAAAATAATGCTGCAGTGTTGGGGACAGTTACTTATCCCATGTATTCCTTCCATCCAACGTTAGCTTCTGTCCATAGGACGCCCTTCAATGATGTAACGGCTGATGATCAGGCGTATATTGCTGCAAAGTTGAATGACAGCAGAAGATTTATTATCGAAGGTACCAGTTAGTTTCAGTTCAATTTGTATTTTAGTTCTTGATGTCCTAAATGAGACTTAAGGTCAGTATTAGAGTCCTTACAAGTTTATGTTTAAAACATCTCAACTGAGCCAACCGACATTTCCATAGGTGTATGTTTGACTTCAGTGTCATTGACTTCAGTCTGATTTATTACTTGAAACAAGTCTAAATCATTTCTGATTCTTCTCATATTTATATATAACTTGTCCAGGTATTTCCATTGAAGAAGAAAGTACATCAGGAGAATCATCATCTTCAGAGGAAGAGGAAGAAGAAGAAGACGAGGAAGAGGAAGAAGAGGAGGAAGAGGAAGAAGAAGAAGAAGAGGAAGAAGAAGAAGAAGAAGAAGAAGAAGAGGAAGAAGAAGAGGAAGAAGAAGAAGAAGAAGAGGGAGAAGAAGAAGAAGAGGAAGAAGAAGGAGAAGTGGGAGGAGGAGGAGGAGGAGGAGGAGGAGGAGAAGCAGCAGCAATAGGAGGAGGAGAAGAAGCAGGAGGAGGAGGAGGAGGAGAAGCAGCAGCAATAGGAGGAGGAGAAGAAGGAGGAGGAGGAGGAGAAGAAGCAGCAACAGGAGAAGAAATATCGTAATAGACATGGTTTTCTGCCCTTTGCTATCTTCAAACATAACTCTATTTGTTATTTCTGAGGAGATTGAGGACATAGTTAAATATTGTAATAGCGTGACGTGGCTTCCTGTCCTTCACCATCTTCAAACTGATCTATTTGTTATTTCTGAGGAGATTGAGGGCATAGTTGAATATTGTAATAGAAGTGGTTTCCTATATGCATTTTGAATAAAAATTTCTTCTTTGTTGTTTTGTAATAGACGTGGTATCCTATATGCATTTTGAATAAAAAATTCTTCTTTCTTGTTTTGCACATTTCAAGTGATGAATTCCAATATATGAAAGATTTTAGCATCGCCAGTGAAGATGTTTGGTGAATCTTCTTTTCAAAATTTGCTTTGTCAATCAAGAATATATGTGCTGTTTTTATTTTGTTCCAAAGTTTGTAGAACAGGACTGACTGGATTTATGTTAGTCGTTACAATTAACACGCAAAGGCATTAAAAACATTAGATATAATTTCCTGACATCTTAGTGGAATCTCTTGAAAGTGAACTCATAACCATTAGATATAAATCCACAACTTCCAGCTTAATTACTATGCTCTAAATTGGCTGCATTTCCTCCTCTAAGCTAGTTGAATATAAAAGAGGAAAGAAGACCCCGAGGATATATAGCAATTCCGGCATATCCTATTCTGAATCAGTGAACTTATGGTGAAAACACAGGGACAAAAAATGAGGTGTTATGACTTACTGAGGTTAATGTGTATGATGAAAAGAGATGATATACATTAAGTAGTTAGTTTATGTACCTAATAGGTACTTTAGAACACGCCCAAAAAAAATTCCATAGTTTGAATTGAAAGTATCTAACAATATGTGTTTTATGCTGAGTATACAAAACAAATTCACTAATTGATTAAACACCTTTGTACTATTTAACACCAACGAGAACAGTGACTCGTTAAACATTTGATTTCTTCCTTTCGAGACTCAAAAAAGAGAATAGAACGAATTTAAGGGCATGAAAAACGGCAACAGAGAAGAGGAACACACCAGCATATTAGCGAGTATAGAAATGCCGGAGGCTATGGCTATGGAGATCATCTCCCATTTGCCCTTGAAGTTTGTTATTCAATGTAAACTTCTATCCGAGAATATTAAAGGTAGAGTCTCTGATCCTGAATCCACCAAAACTTTGTTCGAACATCAAAAGGATTGTTCTACTCAGCTCATTTATTTATCAAACGGTTTATATGGAGAATTCCACAAAATCTCTTTAAACCCCCATCTCAATCACTAAATGTCCGACGACTTTACCCTATGAGACTGAGATTTTTGCTTCATGTAATGGTCTCATTCTCTTTGAATTTGATGAATTTAGGATTTACTGTGTTTTCAATCCTATAACTAGAGTATACCAATTAATACCATATCCAGAGTCAACAAGTATGTGTTACATATAGGCCTAGCTGTTTGATTACCCCAATTCGAATCAATATAAACTGGTAACCATCAGTAAGCTGGCTGAAAGTTCCAACGTGTTCTATAAATTTCATGTGCTTTCATCGGAGTGATCTGACTTGTGGCGTGAAATTCAAATGAGAACCAATTTCAGTCTTTATCCTTCCGTACTCCACCTGTTCATTGGCATGATTCTCTGTATTGGCTCGGAAGTGACGGTAGCATTATAGCTTTTGATACAAAGAGAGAAGAGGCTACACTAATTGACCGTCCTGAGTTTCTAGATCATTTTGATCAATGCGATGGTAAAATTTTGACAGGTCGCGATACATGGCTAGGGATGGTGCAAGGTTTACTGACCCTTGTATGCATTTTCAAATAGTTCATAGTCATTGGTGCTTACGATAATGCAAGCAGCGGTTGAAGGGTTTCACAGACTTTGGACAACTTCATATATGGTCTAGATGGCAATAATAATGTCTTTCCAACTTTGAACATGACACTACTATTCATATTAATACCCTCTCATTTTAGCTGTTTGGGTACTTCATGATCGATTTTACAGAATATGGTACGGGTGCTTCAAGAAGACCATCTTAGGAGATATATAAAGATTTGGAATTCTAATATTCACTGGAAAAAGACCCTGTGTTTCAAGAAAGCTTTAGTCTCCATCACTTTGTAAAGAGAGCATTACCAAAAGGGGTGATGGAGCTTCTAGACAAAACAACTTTAGATGACATGAAAAGCAACCAATGGAGAAGAATGGTGGCTTAATCTGAATGAAAGATGGATGCTTGTTTCATACTTGAAAATTGAAGTTGCATGTCCCGCGCAATCCCAAGAGATGAATTGACGATGAGACAAGTTTAAAGTAAGTTGACACTGATCAAAAATCGACAAGTTTTCTCAGAGCTAAAAATGGATGTTGTATTAAAGGAGATTGAGGGCGTTGGTAAAAATGAAGCTTTGAATTTCCTTTTCAAGGGTATCACTATCCTTTAGGGAGTTGTTCTTTGCAACTTCTGTACATTTTGGAGCGTTGAATGCCAATAAATAAAGATTTTTTCTTAGATAAGGAACCATAAAAATACTCTTGATCTCAGTAGAAAACACTTTTAACTTGCATCCTTAATGCTACTAAATTTAGTGTATGATTGCTGTTTGTAATCTGATCAATCACTGATTGGGTTATGTTCACAAATACCCCTAAAAGGGGATGGTCTTGATGAAATGTCCCTAATAAAGGTGGCTTTGCAAAAATACCCTCCATTCCTTTAAGAATATATTTGTAACGATCCGAAAATTTTTGAACTTCATAATGGTTGGTCAAGGTTAGTGTTAAATTGGTTGTGGTTGAATTTTTGTAGCCATGGGTTTTATTTAAGTAGCCGGACTCAAAACGGATCGTTTGGTGAGGTTGTAGGGTCGGTAGGGCAGGGCACTTTGAAAGATCATAACTTTTGGTACGGGTTGAACTGTGTGGACTACTATATATAAAATTGAAGCTCTTTGAGTTATCTTCGCAAAAAAATTAGTTTCACTCAACTCGGAGTTTGATGTGAAAGTTATGGTCAAAACAGTGAGACTGCCCATAATTGGAAGAACGCTAGAAACAAGGTTCTGGAAGTGGGCTAAGGACCGGACCACGGACCGTTTGGTGGTCCATGATCCGTGTGGGTGCTCGTGGGTTGATCCAGTGATTCCCTAGGGGTTAAGGTACAGCCCATGAACCAAGTGTGGTCCCATGAACCACCCCACGATCTGTGAGACCCTTTACGGCCCGTGAGGGGTCCCGTGAAGTGGGGCAGAAAGTTGGTCAAGGATTCGGGGCTGGACTCTGGACCAAGTGATGCTCCACAGACCAGTACACGGTCCGTGTGCAGCTACACGGTCAGTGAGACCCCCCGTGAAGTGATCCAGAAAGTCCCCCGGGAGTTCAAGTCGAAGTCGAGGCCAAATGCGGCCTCACGGTCATGTACACGGACCATGTACCAGTAAACGACCACTGTAGCCTTTCGGTTGGCACTATTTTAGTGAATTAGTCCATTTCATTAATGATTAATTCATAATTTAATTAGATCCTATGCCTCTTTTAGGCTTTCTAAGGTCTCCTAAACTCCCTAAATCAAACCCTAAACCCTTTTCATCCATTATAACACTCCTCAATTCATTTTAAAATTCTCTCAATTCTCTTGACCTCCATTGATGAAAGCTTGAAGAAATTTGGGGA
>JBCEWC010008132.1:0-20393 GCA_038996855.1 Solanum aculeatissimum | reverse complement strand
CAAGAGTGTAAGCACCTTAATACTCAATTCAAACAATCATTCAATATTCAGCACTTTCAACGGGTAAAAACTAACAATATAGATACCAAAAGTGAGCCCCATTCTTTCAAATCATACCTTTCTAGGCAGCTTGACTGCCTTGCATTGTAACTAGATTTTAAATTGGTAAATGGAAAAACCAAGCTTTACAGTATAAATAAAAGTTCTAGGTATATGAATTTAGGTTGCAAACAATCAATAATCACTGAAAAATACCCTTTGTACAATAATTTATAATCGGAACAATAACAGGAACACACAAAGGATTTCTTAGTCAAGAATCTGGACAGAACTTGTCATAAATTGCATCCACTGTTTTGAATCTATAACTACCAAATTGGATTACCAAATGAACATAAGAGTTGTATATAAATGTCTTGGGGTTTCCATTAACTAATAAACATCGAAAACTACTTCTCACACATCAATATATGCTTAAAATACTAACAACAGTACTTAGAAGGCTTCTCAAACAGAAATACTGGCCAGAGACTTTCTCTGTGTTACGTCCCCTTTTTTAGTACCATAATAACTGATTCAGAGTTTCACATAAACATAAAAGTTGTAGGTATGTGAATGCGATTTCCAAAACATATTTAAACACTAAACACTCAGCCATATACAAAGAGATATCACACAATTACTACACACTACACAGTTTCAAGATAGAATTTAGCTGCTTACCCAATGTGGGGGTTTCTTGATCTTTTTCTCAAAGGGACTTCTTTTTTTCGTGATTTCTTTGGTTAGTAGTGGTATGAGGGAGTTTATAAGGTTTAAAACAAGTGTTGGAACCGACTTACCTTATAGGGAATATATATATATATATAAAAGTAAGTTAAGGCTGCCCAAGAAATGGTGGCTGCCCAAAACTCCTTTTTTCAATCTTTTTCTTTAGTCTTCACACCTTAATATTATATTATGATGGCTTGTATAATATATAAGGTTTCATAAAAAGTAAACTATATTATAGTAATACAACCCCTCCCCCCTTCCTTTTCGACGATGCAAGAAAATTGATTCCTCAAATGATGCAAATTTGAGTCACAGAGTTATTAAGTAGGGGTTGATTTTATCTCAACGAAACACCCTTTTGAAAGTGCGTACATGATTTAATAGTAAGGGTGTTACAGTCCCTATTTCTCATTACTTATGAGCCATCTCCTATCTTACTCTATTGTTGCATTGGTATGCACATATCCTACTCTATTATTGTATTGGTATGCACATACCTTACTCTATTGTTGCATTGGTATGCATATTTCTTACTCTACTGTTGTATTGGTATGCACACATCATACCCCTAGTGTTGCATTGGTATGCACATATCTTACTCTATTATGGCATTGGTATGCACATACCATACTTATAAATGTTGGCATTGGAATGCACACATCATATATTGCACCTGTACTATCTGAGGCCTGTGATGTGTTGACTTATTTGTGTATATGACCTGCGATGCCCCCCGGTTCTATCTAGTAGCTTCGACTCGATAGATGTGTACCTCGACCCTGCATCGGTAGTGATTCCACCTCATTTATGGCTTGCAACCCCATTGCATCTATACATTTTATATGTATTGCATCATTGTCTATTGTTGTATTTATCATTATCTTCAGTTATGTTGCTATGTACTAACCTTATGATGCAGGTGTTAGGATTCTTCATTATTACATACTTGTTCAATTTCTCTTACCCAATCGGTTGAACCTACTGGGTACATCTCGGTGTACTCACCCCTACTTTATTTCATCCTTGCAGATTGTACACAGAGTTTGGGATAAGGTAGTTGGTCATTCTATTAGAGTGTTGTGGATATCACCCAGATCTTACGATGAGGCTCAGACTTCGAGTCATCGTGGATCTTTGGATTATCTTTTCTTTCTTTTCTATTAGACTATGTATCAGCTATTATGAGACAACCTTATATTTTCTTGACACAAATGTATTTTCCTCTTCAGTACTTTATTTAGATGCTCTTGTACTCATGACTCTAGGTTTTGGGGATATTTGATGTTATGCTATGTTGACTTTTGCTTTATTTCATTTTTCTTTAGTTGTGATTCATTTTTGGGTTGTGATAAGTTTGATATCAGAGATCTAGGTTTAATGGGCTCGTGAGTCAAAAGTAGGGTGTCTAGTAGAGTCTCGTAGATTGATGTGTAGACGTCCACACCCATCTCTGGGGGGGCTACGGGATACTCTTTAGGAAAAACTTTCATGTCTTGCTTTTGATTAATGCATTTCTTTGTATTATAAACTTTGAAAGTGTCTAATCTACTCCTTCTGCGCAGATATTAATTACGAGGTCCTGAAGATCCAAGGTAGAGCCCGAGTTCGTAGATGTGGCTCCCACTCATGATCAAGAAAATGTTCGAGATGGGGCTAGAGGTCGAGGACTTGCTAGAGGGGCAGCTCCACCTAGAGGACAACCGAGGTCAGCCTCACTGGGACTGTATATGAGCCGGAGAGGCCTACAAATCCTATTCCTCCACCCTCATCTCTAGCACCTACACCTTCAGTTCCAGAGTTGCTATTGAGGTTATTGGCTAGATTGGAGGGAGATCCTCTAGCCCTAGCTACAGTTGAGATACCAATTTCTACAATACTGATTGATCCTGCTATTGCCCCAGCAGGGCCAGGTATGGTTCATGTTAGTGCTTCTCTAGCCCCAGCAGATCCTCTTGTGGCAGTTGTGACTCCACTTCAGACACATTAGACGGGTGCAGTTGCATAGTTTCAGAGTTTGGTAGTTGTTCCATCCATTACACCACCCTTGTTTATAGTACCACCTTCTCCTTCCAGCCTAGCTATGTCCTCAGCTGAGCAGCAGAGTTTTGAGAGGTTTGTTCGACTAGCTCCTCTGACATTTGACAGCACCTCAGGTGACAGAACTTATGATTTCTTGTTAGAGTGTCAAGACCAGCTGTGTAATTTGTCTATCTTGGAGTCGCACAGAGTTTCTTATACCACTTATCAGCTTATCGACCTTGCCAAGGAGTGGTAAAGGTCATTTGTGGCTTATCGACCTTCTAGATCTCCATTTATGACTTGGGAGCAATTTATAGTGATATTTTTGAAGAGTTTCATGGCATACAACCTTTGGGACAATCATCGTGATGAGTTTGATAGGCTTCAGCAGGGCTTTATGTCAGTTTTAGACTATTAGGATAAATTTCATACTCTGTCCAGATATGTTCTATCTAGCATTCCTATTGAGTTTGAGTGGATTCAACAGTTTTCCAAAGGATTGGCAGGTTACCTTTAGGAGGTTAAAACTTTCTTGGTTTTATTTAGAGGCACATTTCAGAGTGTTGTTGATCATGCCCGTATGATAGAGCACATCCGAAAGGATACACAGGGTGGTAGGAAGGGGCCCCATTGACATGGATAATTTAGTAGACATCTACTACGAGATTGGGAAATTAAGAGGTAGGGCCCTAAGAGACGGGTAGTCTAGTAACTCTTCCAACATCTGATAGTGTTAACAGATCCAGACCTGCACAGGTGGGTAGAACACCTAGGCAGCCATCTTAGAGGCAGGAGACTAAAGGTTGTTACCATTGTGAGGAGATTGGATATTTGGCTCATCAATGTCCTCACCGTATACCTTCTACTCAAGCTTCCAGTTCCCAACCAGTCCATTCATCCCCAACACCAGCAGTTAGAGACACCTCTTAGGGTATGAAGGGAGATACCAAAAAAGGGCGTGGCACTGTGAAAGGTGGAGCCTGTGGAGGCCCATAGGTTAGTAGTGGTCGTAGAGTTTTTTATGCTATTCTGGATAGAGCTGAGATAGAGGCTTTTATTGCAGTTATGATAGGTATGGTTACAGTATGCCACCATTCAGCTTCAGTTTTATTTGATCCAGGTTCTACTTATTCTTATGTGTTGGCTTTTTTTGCTTCGAATATTGATATTATTTGTGAGCCGCTCGCTAAGCCTATATTTGTTTCCACCCCTGTAGGTGAATCTTTACTGGTGAATCGGGTATACCAGGGTGTGTTTTGACCTTTATGTAGAGAGATACTATTGCTGACTTGATATTATTAGATATGGTGGACTTTGATGTGATATTGGGTATGGATTGGTTATCACCTTATTATGTTGTTCTTGATTTCCATGTGAAGATAATGACTTTATCTTATTTAGAGTTGCCTCAGTTGTATGGATCAGAGTACCTAGCTCCTATTCTAAGGGAGTTATTTCTTATATGTGTGCTTGTCGGATGATGGAGAAGGGATGCTTAGCTTATTTGGCTCATGTTCAGGCTGTTGCTCAAGAGTCTCCATCATTGAAAGGCACTAGGGTTGCTATAGAGTTTATGGATATCTTCTTTACTGATTTGCCAGGTGTCCCTCCTGATCGTGACATAGATTTTGCTATTGATATGGAGCCGGGAACCAAGCTCATATCTATTCCTCCTTATCGGATGGCTCCAGCTGAATTAAAGGAGTTGAAGGAGTAATTGGAAGATTTGTTGAAGAAGGGATTTATTCGTCTGAGTGTGTCTCTTTGGGGCGCTCCTATATTGTTTATGAAAAAGAAAGATGGTACGATGCGTATGTATATTGGTTATCGCCATCTTAACAAAGTGACCATCAAAAATAAATATCCCTTGCCTCGCATTGATGATCTTTTTGAGGTGCCTCAACATTCTCCAAGATTGATTTAAGGTCGGGCTATCATCAGTTGAGAGTTCGGGAGTCTAATATCCCAAATATAGCTTTTAGGACCCATTATGAGAATTATGAGTTCGTGGTTATGTCTTTAGGGTTGACCAATATCCCAGCTGCTTTTATGGAGTTGATAAATCGGGTGTTCAAGCCCTATTTGGATATCTTTGTGATAGTATTTATAGATGATATCTTTGTTTTTTCCAAGAGCGAGGTTGATCATGTTCAACACTTGAGGACCATACTTTAGAGATTGAGGGATGAAAATTTGTATGCCAAGTTCACAAAATATGAATTTTGTCTTGATTCAGTTGCATTTCTTATCCATGTTGTATCAAAGGAGGGTATTATTATTGATCTGACCAAAGTGGCAACCGTGCATGAGTGGGTTAGGCCTACTTTTGTTATTGAGATTCTGAGTTTCATTGGTTTGGTACGGTATTATCGATGATGTATTCAAGGTTTTTCCTCTATAGAAGCCCTATTGACTCAGAAGATTGTGGCATTTTAGTGGTCAGATGATTGTGAGGTGAGCTTTCAAAAGCTCAAAGATTTATTGACTTCGGTATCTATTCTTGCTTTACTCAAGGAGGGAGTACCATTAGTGGTCAATTTTGATTCCTCTGGTGTGAGTTTGGGTGGTGTATTGATGCAAAGAGGGAAGGTGATAGATTATGCTTCTAGACAGTTGAAAGTGCATGGAAACAACTACCCTACCCATGACTTAGTGTTGGCGGCGATTGTATTTATGTTGAAGTTTTGGTGATATTATCTCTATGGGGTACATTATGAAATCTTCACAAATTACCGGAGTCTCAAATATATCTTTTCTCAGCCTAACTTGAATATGAGACAGCTAGATGGTTGGAGTTGCTTAAGGATTATGATATCTCTATTCTATATCACCTCGAGAAGGCCAATGTTGTGGATGATGCCTTGAGCTGAAAGGCTACTAGTATGGGGAGTTTGGCATTCCTGAGGGCTGAGGAGAGGCCCCTAGCCTTAGAAGTTCAGTCATTTGCTAGACAGATGGTTCGATTGGAAATTTCTCCTCCCCATAGTATTTTGGCTTTTATTAATGCTAGATCTTCCTTGTTTGATCAGATATGCGCTCATCGGTTTGAGGACACCAGGGTTATGCTTGATTCGTGACAAAGTGTTATTGATTTTGTGGGTGTTTTGAGGATGAATGGTAGAGTTTGTGTACCCAAAGTGGGATATTGGGTGAGATTGATTCTTTATGAGGCCCATTGTGTCAGGTATTCCATCCACCCAGGTGTAGCTAAGTTGTATCATGACCTGAAATAGTATTATTGGTGGTTTGGGATGAGAAGGGACATAGATGAATTTGTGGCAAAGTGTTTGAATTGCCAAGAAGTCAAGTATAAACACCAAAATCTTGGCGGATTGATACAAAAGATACCCATTCCCGAGTGGAAGTGGGAAAGATTGACTATGGACTTTGTTACAGGTTTGCCCATAGCTTTGTGCAAGTTTGATTTAGTTTGGGTAGTGATTGATCATTTGACCAAGTCGACTCACTTCTTACCAGTGAAGACTAGCTATAATGCAGAGTAGTTGGAGAGGTTGAATATTCGAGAGATAGTCAGATTACATGGTGTGCAGTGTCTATAGTATCTGATAAAGGATTTGTGTTCACCTCTCACTTTTGGCAGGCTCTACAATGTGGTTTGGGCACTAGAGTGGATTTGAATTCAGCTTTCCACCCCCAGATAGATGGTTAGTCCGAGCGCACCCTTCAGGTTTTGGAGGACATGTTACAAGCTTGTGTGATTGATTTTGGTGCTCGATGGGACCAACACCTACCCTTGGTAGAGTTCACGTATAATAGTAGTAACCATTTTAGCATTTAGATATCTCCATTTGAGGCCTTGTATGGTCGAAGGTGTAGATCACCCATTGGAAGGTTTGACTCAGGTTCTGATGACGTATTGAGTGTGTACCAACTTCGAGATACAATGGATCAGGTTCGTTTGATTTGGGTAGGCTTTTGACAGCTCAGAGTCGCTAGAAGAGTTATGTTGATCAAAGTACTAGGCCTCTAGAGTTCTCTGTTGGTGACAGTGTTTGGCTAAAGATTTAGCCCATGAAGGGTGTGATGAGATTTGGGAAGAGGGGAAAACTCAATCCCAGATTCATTGGCCCATTTGAGATTTTGAGAAGAGTTGGTGAGGTTGCCTATGAGCTAGCATTACCACTGAAATTATCATCTATTCATCCTATTTTTCATGTTTCTATGCTTCATGGGTATATTTCAGATGAGTCCCATGTGATCTCTTATGCCTCTGTTAAGTTGGGTTCAGATTTGACCTTTGAGGAAGAGTCTATGGCTATTTTGGACAGGCAGGTCCGGAGATTGACATCCAAAGATATACCTTCTGTGAAGGTTCAGTGGTGACACTGTTTTGTTGATGAGGCTACTTGGAGTTAGAGTCAGATATCCTAGCCTTTTTGAGACTTTAGGTACTCCTCTTTTCTTTATGTTTGAGGACAAACATTACTTTTAGTGGTGAATGATGTAATGACCTGATTGGTCATTTTTTCCTTATCAATAAAAATTACTATTTTACCCTTTTGTAAGTTTCTTTGGGCCTATTTTGAACTATTTGAATGATTGAAACTGAAATCTAGAGTTTCAAAATGGTAAATATGAGTTTTGAAACTTTTTGGAAGCTTAAGTAATTGAAAAAGTGAGTTTTTATACCATTTTGATTTTCTGGTGTCAGATCAGGGATCAGTCAATTTAATTAGTTCTGGAATGTTGAAATTGGACTACAGGAAGTTGCAAAACTAAATTTGGAGATAAAATAAGGTTTTTAGGCCCAAAGTTGTGAATTTAGTTGTTTTTGGGAACAAATTTGACTTTGGTAAGCATTCGGACTTCGAAAGCTCGGATAAGAATTTTGACAGTTCTAGTAGTTCTAGATGGTGAAACTAACTCTAGAAATGGTCTCAGAATAATTTTTAGAGTTATCGAGGGCAGTTTTGGTATTTTGAGTTTTAAACTAATTTTATTGAGTCGGATTGATAAATGTGGCGAGGAGGCCTTGAAATCGATTTCTGATGATTCCATTGAGTCCGGATCATTGTTTCGGGTATGGATACATACAGAGTTTGTGTAATTATGAGTCGAATGAGTTTTGTGGGTCCGTTCTGAGTAGGGAATTGGACTTGGTATTGCTGGTTTATGATGTTATCTAGTTCAGGAACATCTCTTCTTCGCGGAGAAGCCTCCGCATTCGCGAAGATCTTGATGTTATTGTTCTTCGCATTCCCGGAGTGTTGGCGCATGTGAGTAACCCCCCTCCCTTTTGTTATTCGCGTTCGTGGGTTGGTCTTCATGTTCGCGGTGGTCTTTGAGCCTTTCTCCTCCGCGTCCGCGGGACCTCACCCGTGAACTTTTTACGCCTATATAGATTAAACCCGTGAGACACCAGTTTTACTCCATTTTTTGAGTTGTCAAGCTTTTTGGGCAATTTTGGAAGAGGATTTTCGAAGGATTTTACTGGGTAAGTGTTTTTAACATTATATTAATTATTTTCCTTAGGTTTTATCTTGAAAACTCATGATTTTCAATATCCAAAATTGGGAATTTTTATACTATAATTTTCAAACTTTTAATGTTGATTTCTCCTCCGATTTAAGCATGATTTTAGTGGGAATTTCACCCATGAATTCTATTTTTCATGTAGAACTTGATTTTTAAAATCAATTTTCAGATTTAGGAACTTAGATTTTTAGTCCTAAAATTGACTATTTTGCCACTAAGCCTAAATCATGCCAATATGGGTATCGAAATGCTCCTCTTGATGTGTAGTATCTGATTTTGATAGTGATTTATCGATTTGAGGATATTTTGGAGGCTTGAGTTGATTCAATGCTTATCCGAGTGTGGTTTTGATATTGAGGTAGGTTCGACTAACCTTTTTGGGACTGGATTTTAGTTATTGAGTATGTCATGTGGTAATTGAAAGGTGTAGATTGATTCATGAGAAAAGAGATTGTTATGTTAGAATTGTGATGGATATGTGGATTCAGTTATGCTGAAATTTGAGTAGATTGCAATCTTCACAATAAGTTAAGTTTATTACTTGAGATATGAGACACTTTGGTCATTACCATATTAATGTAATACTTGTTATACCCTTGAAAGGGATCTGTGGAAACTTGGTGTTATTCATGACTCATTATGGGATTGGAAAGCATATATTTTGGCTTGCGGAGTCTAGATTTGTTTGGAATTGATCACTGATGAGAGAGATGTTAATATGGATTATTGATGGACTTGTGGTATTAGTTTGTGGTCGTGATCTAGCCTTTGTGATTCTATGACTGTTGCCCCTGTTTATCATTACTTATGAGTCATCTCCTGTCTTACTCTATTGTTGCATTGTTATGCACATATCCTACTCTATTGTTGCATTGGTATGCACATATCCTACTCTATTGTTGCATTGGTATACACTTACTTTACTCTATTGTTGCATTGGTATGCACATATCTTACTCTATTGTTGCATTAGTATGCACGCATCTTAGCCTATTGTTGCATTGGTATGTATATATCTTACTCTATTATGGCATTGGTATGTACACACCATACTTATATATGTTGGCATTGGCATGCACACATCATATATTGTACTTGTACTATCCGAGGCTGCGACTTCCTGACTTATGTGAGTACATGACTTGTGACGCCCCAGGTTCTATCCGGTAGATTCGGCTCAATAGATGTGTACATTGACCCTGAGACGGTCGTGATTCTACCTCATTCATATCCTGCGACGCCATTGCATCCATACATTTCATATGTATTGCATCATTGTCTATTGCTATATTTATCATTATCTTTGGTTATATTGCTATGCGCTAACCTTGTGGTGCAGATGTTAGGTTTCTTTGTTATGACATACTTGTTCAGTTTCTCTTACCCAGCCAGTTGAACCTACTGGGTATATTTTGGTGTACTCATCCCGACTTTATTTCATCCCTACAGATCGTACACAGGGTTTGGGACAGGGTAGTTGATCATTCTATCAGAGTGTTGTGCATATCACCCAGATCTTATGGTAAGGCTCAAACTTTGAGTCACCGTGAATCTTTGGATTATCTTTTCTTTCTTTTCTATCAGATTATATATTAGATATTATGAGACAATCTTGTATTTTCTTGAGACAGATGTATTTTTCTCTTCAGTACTGTATTTAGATGCTCTTGTATTCATGACTCCAAGTTTTGGGGATATTTGATGTTATGTTGTGTTGTCTTCCACATTATTTCATTTTTCTTTAGTTGCGATTCATTTTTGGGTTGGGACATTTAATGTGTATGTTTTATTGGATATGGGTTCCAGTCTATCTTTCATTTCCACATTTATGGCTAATAGGCTTAATGTGTGTCCCAAATTGTTATGTGACCCCATTAAGGTGTCTACCCTCGTTGGTGAGTCTATTGTTACTAACATAGTCTATAGGGGTTGTCCCATGTCCGTGTTGCATAAAGTCTTGCCTTATGATTTTGTTGAACTTGACATGGTAGATTTTGATATTATTCTTGGAATGGATTGGTTACATGTATATCATGCTTCCATTGATTGAAGAACCCGTAAAGTTAGGTTCCAATTTCCTAATGAACCCGTCCTTGAGTGAGAAGGTCATGATTTGATGGTTAAGGGTAGGTTTATCTCTTGTCTTAAAGCTCGGGAGTTGATTTTTAAGGGTTGCATTTAACATCTTGTAAGGGTTAGGGATGTTGAGTCTAAAGTCTCTCCTATTGAGTCAGTTCCGGTGGTAAATGAGTTTCTTGATGTCTTTCTCGATGAACTCCCTTGTGTTCCTCCCAAAAGGGAAATAAATTTTGGTATAGACCTCCTCCCAGATACTCAACCCATTTTTATTCCTCCTTATCGTATGGTCTCGGTGGAATTGAAAGAGTTAAAGTCCCAATTGAAGGATTTATTTGAGAGGGGATTTATTAGGCCTAGAAAGTCACCTTGGTGTACATTGGTGTTGTTTGTAAGGAAGAACGATGGCTCACTTAGAATGTGTATCGACTATCGGCAACTCAACAAGGTCACCATCAAGAACAAGTATCCTCTACCAAGGATAGATGACTTATTTGACCAATTGCAAGGGGCTAGTCATTTTTCTAAGATTGATCTTTGGTTGGGATACCATCAAATAACGGTAAGGGAATGTGATATTCCTAAAACAGCTTTCTAGACAAGGTATGGGTATTTCAAATTTATGGTGATGTTTTTTGGCATAAATAATGCACCGAGAATATTGATGGATCGTATGAATAGGGTCTTTAAACCCTACTTTGGTATGTTTGTTATGGTATTCATTGATGATATCTTGATTTATTCTCGAAGTAAGAAAGAGCATGTGAAACATTTAAGGGTAGTATTGGAAATCTTGAGGGATGAAAAGTTATTTGCTAAGTTTGATAAATGTGAGTTTTGATTGAAAGGAGTTGCATTTCTAGGGCATGTGGTATCGGGCGAAGGTATTAAGGTGGGTCCTAAAAAGATGAAAGTGGTAAGAAATTGGCCTAAGCCCTTGTCTCCAATGGATATTTGGAGTTTCTTGGGCTTGGCAGGGTACTACCAGAGATTTGTTGAGGGTTTCTCTTCAACTTCTTCTCCTTTGATAAAATTGGCACAAAAGAAGGCAAAATTTGTTTGGACCAATAAATGTGAAGGGAGCTTCGAAACTTTAAGGGACAATCTTACATCTGTTTCTATTTTGTCTTGACCAGAAGGATTAGAAGGGTTTGTTGTGTATTGTGATGCTTCAAGGATTGGTTTGGGGTGTGTGTTGATGCAAAGTGGCCAGGTCATTGCCTATGTTTCTAGGAAACTTAAAGTGCATGAGCATAATTATCCTAGTAATGACCTCAAGCTAGTGGTCGTGGTATTTTCTTTGAAAATATGGCGTCATTATTTGTATGGGTTTCATGTAGATATCTTCACTGACCACAAGATTCATCAATATGTATTCACCTAAAGAAATATCAATTTGAGGCAAAGAAGGTTGTTGTCACTCCTTAAAGATTATGATATGAGTGTGCACTATCATTCGGCAAGGCTAATGTTGTGACCGATGCTCTAAGTAGGGTGTCTATGGAGAGTATGACTTATATTGATGATGGTAAGAAGGAATTGGTAATGCAAGTCCATTGGTTGGCAAGATTGGGGGTTAGATTGAATGAAGTCGAAGATGGAGGAATGATGGTTGTAGATGGTTCCAAATCTTTTATGATTGAAGAGGTCAAATCTAAACAAAACCTTGACCCCATTTTATTAGAATTGAAGGCTTTGGTGAAAGAGGGCAAGGTGGAGGATTTCTCCCAAGGGGGAGATAGTGTTCTTAGACATCAAGGTAGATTTTATATGCTAAATATTGATGGGTTGAGGGACTTGATTTTGAAAGAGACACATAATTCATCCTATTATATTCACCTCGATTCTACAAACATGTATAGGTATTTGAGAGAAGTGTATTAGTAGGGTGGTATGAAAAGAGACATTGCAAAGTTTGTAGCCAGATGTGTCAATTGCTAATAAGTCAAATCCGAACATTAAAGGTCGGGTGGCCTAGCCCAAGATATAGAGATTCCTGCTTAGAAGTGGAAGAGATCAACATGGATTTTGTGATTGGTTTGCCTAA
This sequence comes from Solanum aculeatissimum, assembly GCA_038996855.1. Classification (NCBI taxonomy): domain Eukaryota; kingdom Viridiplantae; phylum Streptophyta; class Magnoliopsida; order Solanales; family Solanaceae; genus Solanum; species Solanum aculeatissimum. The sequence continues at coordinate 7,982 of JBCEWC010008132.1, read as the reverse complement.
GACTAAGAAGCATTTTGATTCCATATAGGTTATTGTTGATAGGATGATGAAATCGACTTATTTCCTACCGGTTAAAACAACCTATGGTGCCGAAGATTATACTAAATTATACATCCATGAGTTGGTTAGATTACATGGGGTTCCATTGGCTATCATTTCAGATCATGGTGCTCAATTTAGTCCACACTTTTGGAGATCTTTCAAAAGAGGCCTTGGTACTAAAGTCAAGCTTAGCACGACCTTTCACCCACGAACGGGTGGTTAAGCCAAAAGGACCATTCAAACTCTTGAGCATATGTTGAGGGCTTGTGTCTTGGAGTTTAAAGGTAATTGGGATGAGCATCTTCCACTTATTGAGTTTTCTTAAAAAAATAGTTATCACTCTAGCATCGGCATGGACCCCTTTGAAGCTCTATATGGTAGATGTTATAGATCCCCGATTATTGAAGTGGAAGAAATGGTTTTGTTGGGTTTGTATTTGGTTAGGGAAGCTTTGTAAAAGGTAAGGTTGATAAGAGAAAGATTGAAGATGGCTCAAACTAGGCAAAAATCCTACTCCGATATGAGGAGAGGGGATCTTGAGTTCAGTGCAGATGATTGGGTGTATTTGAAGGTCTCACCCATGAAGGATGTAGTTCGGTTTTGCAAGAAGGGAAAGTTGAGCCCAAGGTATGTAGGGACTTATAGAATATTGAGGAGAATTGTCAAGGTTGCTTATGAGTTGGAGTTGCCTATGAAGATGGGTATGGTGCATCCCGTCTTTCATGTGTCTATGTTGATAAAGTGTGTAGGTGATCCAAACTCTACTTTTCCATTGGAGGTTGTTGGTATTGAGGAGAATTTCGCTTACGAAGAAGTTTTGGTTGAGATATTGGATAGGCAAGTGAAGAGATTAAGGAACAAAGATGTAGCATCTGTCAAAGTCTTTTAGAGGAATCAACAAGTCGAAAGTGCTACTTGGGAAGTCGAAGCGGACATGAAGAAGTGATATCCTTATATTTTACACTCTACTCAAGCCTAGGTAATAAGTTAATCCTATTTATGGTGTCAAGTCATATATTTCAACCCTTATATCATTTTTGCATGCATACATACTCATGGCAATATGTTTTGATGGTATTTGATAAATAATTTGAAATTTTATGAATATGATGATTAGGTTGCATTGATGCATTTATATAGGGCTAAATATTTGTCTAATCACTTCTCCAAAGCATAGTACCATCACATTCGGGGATGAATGTTCCCAAGGGGGATATTGTAATACCACCCACGCAACTTGAAAATGTCCTTATAATGTATTTCTTGAATATTGTAAAAATCCATCCATTATTTGAAAAATCCAAATTCTTATTCTTTTTAGAAGGCAAAATTGTGTAGGAAAAGGGTCACCTTCGATTTTTAGGTCAAACGTATCAAAAAAATCTTTTAATTGATTTTGCCTTAAGCTGAAAAGTGTGCGACCAATCCGTGTCATGGATTTATTCTTGAATAGTATAAAAATGGTCAAAATTCATTCTTAGACCAAAATAGGGGAAAATTGAACTTCATATGAAAATGTACTGTGCAAAATTGAAGGCGCGACGCGCCTTCTTTCCCTCACAGTTTAAAATTTCCCAAACTTTTTTTGTTTCAAGTGAGGGCAATTGGGTCATAACCCAAAACTCTTATAGAATGGATCCCCAAACATTCAGCCATTTTTAGACCTAATTCACTCTTAAACACTTCCAAAATCCCTCAATCAATTCCTAAATTCTCAAGAGGCTTCATTGAAGTTCAAGCACAAAGTGAATCCCTCAAGTCTCCTTCATCAAATTCTAAGGATTTAAGGTATGTGGGTCTTTCATTCATGGGTTCTTTCACCCTTTAAGCCCAACTCTCCTTTTTGATGAAATTTCATGATTTCAAGGCTTAATCCTTTATGGGTACTTCCTTTTATTCATTATGAGCATGATTTAATTTTGACTTTGTCAAGTGTTGGTTTGATTATGCATGAACACCTATCAAGAGTTTATCCTGTGAGTTGATTTTGATTATTTAAGGTTATGCATGACATGGTACTATGAAGATTATGGATTTTGAGATGAATTTCATGATATCCAAATTAAGGGTTTTACTATTATGATGGTGGGTTGCTTTGAATGCTTTCTAAATGATTTTGTTTTACTACCTGTATATCCTATACTCTTGAATTGCATGATTTTAAGCTCATACGCATGTACCAACCATGTTTTGACTAAAGTTATATGACAAACTTCTTATGTTGATGAACAACTTATTGAAATATATGCAAGGTATGAATGTTGTGAATGTTTAAGGGTTGATAAGCATGCTATGAATCCATGAGAACGTTATGAAGGTTATGAATGATATGAAGCCCTTCTTTGATGCTATGATGTGATGATTTTGTGGAGTCACTCTTATTATGATACTATGAATTATGAAGTTATGTATGATATGACTATGTATATGATTTAATTATTCTGTGGGATGTTGACTTAGCACCGAGAGGACCTTGGTTGGTTGCCATTATCCCTTAACTATGTTGCCACCATAGGTTTGTGATTTTTTTGTTGCATGGTTAACCAAAAAGGTTAAGATTCCCATAAGGTACATGCATAAATAATATCAGAAAAGGGTTGAGTTCCCGTAAGGCATCTTATCATATAAATTAACCAAAAAGGGTTGAGTTCCCGTAAGGTTCCTATCATATCAATTAACCAAAATAGGTAAAGTCCCCGTAAGGTATTTTTGAAACTCTCTCTACAAAATAAGGAAGTACTCATAAGGTAAGGGATGTTTTACCTTGGTAAAGTAGACCACTCCTTGTCTGGTGTGGAGGAAATATCAGAATTCCATGTAGTAGCTCACATGGTCTTATTTGTCAATTATGGTCATTTCCCACATACATATGCTATATTATGCATCTTGATTATTAAATCCATCTGCAAATACTACTCCAAGGATACAAAGCACAGCTAACTCCACAAAATGGCTATATAGAAAACATAAAGGAATCTAGAACTTAATCCTAAAATAGGGACAACATTAACTTACAAGCCTAACCGAATGAAAACCACTACTCTAAGGCTACATCACAGGCCCTCCACTAGCCAAGGATGCTAATTCTTAGAAATTCCACAAGAACTAATTATAGTAACTAAAGATTAACCCTAGCTCAATCTAAAGTACTAATATCACCTACTACCATAAATCATTGAACATGCCATCTAAATAGGTCAACAAGCTACACTAAGTTAAAGACAACAATTTTCCTACGAAACAAAGGGTTTCATAAGACATATCTTAGCATAACCTCAAACAAAAATAATGAAAAATAAGAATGAAGGAACAAAACTTAACTATCACATATAATCCAAACCACATGAAATTTAAGATAAATAATATCTTACAAAGCACAATCTAAAGGAAAGTAGATCGTCGCCTACCTCAAAGACGAACATGCATGCTCCAAATCAAATTTACAATAGCTTTTCATACTGAAATCACCTCCAAATGCTACCACACTGTTAAAATATTGATCTCTGCATCAATATGGATATTTTGATACCGAAATTACCTTTTTCAGTGATGGACACAAAATAGGGTCTAAATAGAGACTGTGGAAACCTCAATGGAAATCTAAGAATCAACTTCATAAAAAACCACCAAATGATTTATAGAGTTTTTATCTTAAAATGGATCATAATTTGATGCTCAAAATCAAAAGAAATAAACCCAACAACTAAAACTATCATTTAAGAGAGAATTAGGGAAAGAGAAGCCCATTTCGGTCAAAAATTACCTCTTTTTTATACTACCTAAGCTCCCCCAATCATTCCCACGTGAACCAATGATTAAAATAGACCTAACACACTTGGAATCACTCAATTAGAGCTCCCTAGCTCAAGAAATCAAGTTTGTAGTTGAGGATAAGGCTGAAGATGGTTTGAATATAATTAAATATCAGACATAGATAATCTTTGTGAACGCGGGATTTGCGATTGCGAAGAGAAACCCTCACCCTTCATCATGAATGTAGGGATCAATGAATGTAGGGATCAGGTCCGTGATTGCAAAGAGAAAGCCTTACTCTTCATCGCAAATGCAAGGACTAGGTCTACGATCAAGAAGGGTAACTCCGACCCTTTATCACGAATGCAGAGACCAATCCCGCTATCATAAAGGGTACTTGAGATGCACCAGCAGGGCTTTATCAACTAATGATTGGATTTAGATAAATACTCCAATGAGGTGGCCAAGATTCATTCAAAACATTATGTATGAAAACCAATTATGCTATCTCATTGAATTAAAAATCTGAACTAAATAGCATAGTCAAAATTTCTAACAAACATCATCTCAATGAAAAGTTGGTCGTATGCCCGACCACCATTTTAAGCGAAAATCCAATAGAGGGCTCAGAATGAGAAAGCCATGGGATGTGCACGAAAGCTCATTCTAGACCAAACTCAACATTCTAGAGCTAACTATATCAAAGGAATTCTCATCTGGGTATAATTTTAAGGATACTGACCAATGCCAATCGTAGACCAAAACTTAAAGGCTAAAATATCTAATGGCCCAAACTTGCACTAATAGACTAGGGAACCGATCCGAATATGCTCCTATCCTAAATTGATCATTTAGAGCTGATAGAACCATCAGAATTACATTTTAAGACCATTTTTCTAGAGTCTTGGCCAAAGTCAATTAGTTAAACTCCAAGGGCTCTAAAACACAAAAAAAAGGCATATAAACTATACGAGCAACCAAACAACCAAACTATCAGCACCAGCAAGTCATAAATGGCTTGGGGTAGCTACAGAAAGGCTTTAGAAGTTAGAATTTTCTAAGTGAGTAAAAAATTACCAAGAGGGTCGTTACATAGTGGAAATCCATGAAGTTTGATAATATCTCAAATGTATAATTTGGCATAGTCCTCTGTGGTATCAATAGTCTTAATTGGCAAGAAGTGGGTTGATTTAGTTATCTTATCCATACACAAATCAAATCATGTCACCTACGAGATCTAGATAAGCTTGTAATGAAATTCATATTGATCATCTTCACTTCCATTTTGGAATATCAATAATATGAGCCACACCATATGGCCTATGGAACTCAACCTTAAGTTTTTGGAAGTTTGGGCATTTATAAAGAAAATATGCAATGTCTCTCTTCACACCACCCAAACAATAGAATTCTCTTAGCTCATGGTACATCTTACTATAATTTAGAAGGATCAAATATTTGTATCTATGAGCTTCTTCCATGATCCTTTCATGAAAATTATACATACTTGGAGCACATAATCTGCCTTGGTACCTCAGCACACCATCTCCGTCTTTGGAAAAATCTATCACCTTCAGCTTATGCACATGTAACGACCTAAAAATTTCTGAAACCTCTTATGGTTGGTCTTGTATGATTTTATACTGGTCATGGTTGAATTTTGGTAGCCATGGGTTGAGTTTAAGCGGCCAAATGCAAAACGGATCATTTTGGAGCCTAGAGAGGTCGTTTGGGCAGTGAGCTTTGAAATAGTATAACTTTTGATTCGGGCTGAACCATGTGGGATACTACATATTCAATTGAATCTCTTTGAATTATCTTCGTAACGCAACTGGTTTCACTTGATTCGGAGTTCGTATGAGGAAGTTATGGCCAAAAGAGTGGGACTGCCTGAAATTCGGAAGACATTGGAGATAAGCCCTGGAAATGGCCCAAGGCAAGGACCACGGTCCGTGTGGGGGGTCCGTGACATGGTCCAGTGAGCTGGGGGTGGCCATGGCCCACCCCTAAACCCAAGTCATGACTCACGGACCACCCCACGATCCGTGAGACTTTGTATGGGCCGTGAAACTGTCCATCTGGTGGGGAAGTAGATTGTTCGTGTTGTGGAATGGTTTTATGGACCAAGTATGGCTCCACGGTCCATGTGAATTCATATGGTCCATGAAACCCCTCGTCAAGTAGTCTAGAAAGTCCCCCGAAAGTTCGAGCTGAAGAAATTTCTAAGGCAAGTTTGATGGTTGAGTTCATGGCCAGTGAGTCACTTTGACGGGAACTGTAGCAGCCGTGTCACACAGTGTTCGGTTAAATGGTCTGATTCATTAATGGTAATTTTGTGATTTAATTAATCCCTAGGTCCCTTTTAGGTATCCTAAAGTCTCCTAGACCCCTAAATCAAGACCCAAACCCTCATTCATCTATTCTAAGCCTCCTCCATTCACTTTGAGAATTCTAAAATTCTCTTGACCTCTATTGAAGAAAGCTTGAAGAATTTGGGGAAGACGACCTTGACTAAGTTTGACTTTGCAATTCCTTTGGTGAAATCAAGGTATGTGGGATTTGATTCAAGGATCTTCTTTCATCCTTGAAGACCCAAGAACCCTAACCTTTTAATTTCTATTTTTAAGCTTTCAATTAAGTTATGGGTTCTTCCATTATTGTTGTAGATTATTGTTGAAAATTGTGTGTTGTAGTTTTTAGGTGATTTAAACATATTTTTAAGCTTGAATTTATGAATGTTCATTGAAACCCTTGATGAAACAAATTGCATGTCTCTTTCATGATTTAATTAAGCATGGGTAACTTGCATTAGGACTTATTTATGTATTTTCACATGATTTATGACGAATTACCTTTCAAATTGAGAAATTAAGCTTGAGTTCCATTACCCATGTTCTTGATCATCATTCATGGCATATGCATGGTTAGTGTTATGATTGAAACTCTTGATAAACTCATGTTTTGAATGTTATGTTAAGACTTGTGATCACATAGTCTCTCCATTTTGGCTCATTGAGCGTTTTGGGTGCTTGCACCATTTTGATGTGTATTGAAGGCTTGATATGATAATCTATGTAGATGGGCTACTCTTATTGCATTGATATGGAAGGATTTTGAGAACGATTTTGGAAACTCTTGTTGGCCTTTGGCCTAAGCATAAGTATGATTTGATAAATGGTTATGGTTTTGGTTTTGACTAATGATGCATGATTTGCAAAGGATGTAAGTCTTTCGATTTAATGTTGCATGTATATATACGTATTCCCGTGGGATGAGACTTAGTATTGAGGTATTGGAGGCGGGTGGAATATCTCCACAGGGTCAATACTCCTTTCCGTCAAACCATGTGCCACCATGGGTTATCTCCCTAGATAGGGATTAACTTGTTTTGTATCCCCTTGTTGAAGGGTTGACTAGGGTACTACTTGGATAGTAGTCCGAATCAAGGTAGTGGCTCGCTAGGGTCTCCTTTGTTGTCGGTTGAGGTTACATCCCTGCTATATATGATCATAGGATTGCATCTCATGCATCATGGCTTGGCATATTGTTATACTGCTCTTTGGCTACGTGCACTCTTTTCATATCACTTATCCCCTTGACATGTTGCTCGGACATACTATACTTGTCATATGCATTGCATGCCCGCATACTTAGTGCTTAATTATTCTAACCATATTCTTGTCTACATGTTCTAACCATGTAGGGACCGAGGACGATATTTACATTCTACCGGATGACGCTTGACTCTTTATTGAAAACTTCACTAGTGGTGAGCCCTTTTGTTCAAGGGCAATAGCCACCGTCTATCTACCTTTGTTATGTTATGTTATTTACTTCCTTATGTTTAAAGGGTGAGCGTCAAACTTGTCGAGGCCCTGCTCACCTATGTAGAGGCTTGTCGGACCATTCTAGACTTTTGTACGATAACTTGCTATGTTGAATAGTTAGTTATGTAATACAATGCTATTTAGCTTTGGTTATGATCATGCTTAGTTATTATACTTATGACTTTTATGATGAGTATTAAGTATGACTATGTTCTTATGTGGTAAGTCCCATAATCCCCGTGTGCCCCCATAGCTTGAGTCCTACTCACCTGTCACGCCTCCGACTCTACAAAGACGGACAGGCACTCGGTGCCCTCTAGGCCCAAGAGAACCAACATACAACCTGTACTTATCATGCAT
>JBCEWC010008131.1:0-20394 GCA_038996855.1 Solanum aculeatissimum | reverse complement strand
ATTGTAAATTTAAAGTTTTGAATTCCGCTACCCATGCTTTGATGCATTCATTCATGTATTACATTGGATAAGATTTTGATGAAATTCTTGTTTTGGAAAAATTCTTGATATAAATTTGGATATGCCTAGGCTTGTGATCACAATGTCTCTTTGATAAACTCTATGAGTCGTTTGGGTGCTTGCACCGCTTATTTTGGTTTGTGATTCAGTAGAATGAGCTACCTCCTATTGTATTGATATAAAGGATTTTGGAAACTCTTAATTCGGTTTGAAGCCTCTTGACTTGAAACGTTTGATTTTTGGTAAACTATGCTCTAATGATGCATGATTTGAAAAGTATGGTTAGTTTCGGATTTTGAAAAGCATTGGTATGTATATATGTATTCCCGTGGGATCCGACTTAGTACCGAGGGGTTGGGCATTCACCCATTCTGTCAAACCATGTGCCACCATGGGATTGCCCCAAATCGGGAGCTTTGTTTTGATACCCCTTGTTTAAGGGAGTTTTGGGATCTACTTGGCAAGTAGTCCGTTCCAAGTGGTAGCTCGCTTGGTCCTACTTTAAGTTGGTTGAGGTCAAATCCCCAAAATTTTATTATTGATAGGTTTGTATTTCATGCATCATGGCAAGTGTTACAGTTATGAAAAAAATTCTCTTATTTGAGTATATCTAATTATATGATACTTATCTAATTTCATGATACCTCATGATACTTATCTAATTACACATCTTTCTATAGTTACTTGAATCAATGTATTAGGTCTGTGTAAAATTATTTTCATGCAATAAATCATCCAAAAGGATACTTGATTAACACTTGATTTAGGAATTTGATTTTTAACATTATCAATATACTAATTATACCAAACATAAATAAATTGTGATAAGTAGAGTGTATCATATAACTTGATACCCCACAAAACATGATACATGATTAGACCACTTTAGCATATTTATTTTATTTATTATATCGGGTCTGAGTAAACTTATTTTCATGCAAAGAATCACCCAAAATGATACTTGATTAATATTTTATAGAAGAGTTTGAATTTTAACTACATTAATAGATCAATTGAATCACCTATGATGAAAAGTGTGGTCGGTACAGTGTATCTTATAACTTGATACATCAATATTACATGATACATGATTACATACTTTTTTATAGTTACTTGAATCAGTGTACCAGGTCTGTGTAAAATTATTTTGTTGCAATAAATCATCCAACTGGATACTTGATTCGGGAGTTTGATTTTTAACAACATCAATATGTCAATTACATCAGATATAAAGAAATTGTGATAAGTAGGGTGTATCATATAACTTGATATAATACTAAACCATGATACATGATTAGACCACTTTAGCATATCTGTTTGATTCATTACAACAGGCCTAAGTAAACTTGTTTTCTTGCAATGAATCACCTAAAATGATACTTGATTAATATTTGATAGAAGAGTTTGGATTTTAACTAAATGAATAGATCAATTGAATCACCTGTGATGAAAAGTGTGGTCAGTACAGTGTATCTTATAACTTGATACACCAATATTACATGATACATGATTACACACTTTTCTATAGTTACTTGAATCAGTGTACTGGGTTTGTGTAAAATTATTTTGTTGCAATAAATCATCCAAAATGATACTTGATTCATCCAAAATGAAGTCTTGCTCTATTTTATATTTTTCCATTACTCTAATACAATTGTTTCTCCTTCACATCGATATTGTTTGTATCCATGATGTAGTTTGTTGCTTCCAAGTTAGGTATATAACATGATAGACCATCTTTGAAAATTCCACCAAACTAAGAGCGTCAGCATTCTTGTCAAAATCTTTATTGCAAACAATGGCACCAGATAAAGCGTCGAAAGATCGCATTTCACTAAGTTTTTAAATCTGTTATATTTATGCATAGTGAATCCATTACAAATTCAAATGAATTACCTCATACGATGTATATGATTTCAGTTTTTCTTGAATTCATCTATCTCCAATTCAACTGCAATTATTGATTTCAGATTCGCAAGTGAAATATTTTCTCCAACAATGATTTTGTCACTTTTTTATCGTTTATATCTCACTTCAGATTTCCATATTCCAAAATGACGAAACAAAATTGAGATATTCATGATGCATCTTCTTTCAAATTTCTAAAAATTTGGATCAATATTGATTCGTCTGCTGAATGATATGCTTAAAGAATTTTGAAATTTGAATTTTTGAATCTGTTACGATGTGGAAGGACTTGATTAGCCTAGTAAAATAAGGTAGCCCGTTAATTATGGGATTCTAAATAAATCTTCCATTATTTTTTCCTTATTTGATGCAAAAGCACTAAAGTCATCAATGTGTATCACCAAAGTAACATATATATCCATGTTTCTCTTAAAAAAAAAGAATTTTTTATAAATATGAAAAAAGTCAAGATAAATTAAAATTTATTTTTAACACTATGGGATTTTGGTAAGTTATACAATTTTTTTGCTCCCAAACTTGGGCTTGGAAAAGCATAAGTGGGCAATTGTCATTATCAAACTCAATTTATTTTGTACTCACAAAGATTCACAATAAAATAATACATAGTAGAATTTAGATTAAAAAAAATCACAATGGAAAAAAGAGTACTCAATGGTGAAGTTGAAAAAACATTTAGAAGGTATAATGTCTTCTCTAATCTTTTGTGTCATTTTCCTTAATTGTGTATATATTAAAACATGATATACATGAAATATATACACTAATATAGATGATATACAGGAGATACAAGGTGTATACACTTATTTACAGGGAGAGTCATTGCCATAATGTATATCATGTGAGTTAATCTTGTATATCAATGTTTATCAATACCTATTTTTCTTATATTCACATATTCTTGGCAACACCATCTCCACAAATTACTATCTACTTAAACAACATAAAATGTAAGCATTTGAAAAAAAAAAAAAAGAATTGTTGTTAACGATATCTCGCTCAGTATGTAGGATATGTCCATTTTGATTAATTTCAAATTTCAGTATCCTTTATGCATTTTTGAGGGAAAAAAGTAGTTCTTTTGGTTTCGAACTTTTTTTAATATTACAATTCTTGTCGTTTTTTGATCTCCAGATACATGTAATGGGCACATCCAAAAAAAATTAAAAAAAATTAATTTTCTTTTCAAATTTTTCGAGTATCGAAAATATTTTTTCATGCATACTTACAATTTTAACTCATATACATGTACACTTTATTAGATACATAAACTTTTAATTAGATACATGTATATACTTTGTCTAAAACATATACATCTTATCTTATACATATTTTGACCATCATCTCTCTCCTCTCCGGCCAGACATGACCACCATGAAGTTATATTTGTTACACCTAGTAAAATTATCAAAATATCCTCAGACAAGAGATTGCTCATATAATGCATTATCCCAAACCTTTTTGGCGAATATGAAGTTGGAATCATGATCAGCACGAAAAAATTGAATGGGAAAGTGGTCTCAATTGAATTTTATGTCAATCGAAGCCAAAGATAATTTTTTGGGGCAAAATGCAATTTTCAGCAAGGTACGCGACACCTCCGTGTTGGGGAGATGCCTCAAAATGGTTGATTCTCACACTTTACACATAAAACTCATTTAACGGGTGTGATTTATGTGTTACGTAAAAAAATAAACTAAGGAAGAGCAAGTCCGCGACGCGAACCTGCTACATCATAGTTCAATTTTTTTCTTTCAGTTGAAATTTTAATGAGGGGCATTCCATACTTTTATCCACCCTTCCTACACTTAATTCACGACTGATATAGGTCATTTTTTACCTTAAAGGGGTTCCTAAACCATTCTTACGTTTCTTTACATATTCTAACTAAAGAATTAGGACAAAGCAGAGGAGAAAGGGCTAGGGTTCAAGGAATTCAAGCCAGATTCTTGCAAGATTGATTGTCTATATTCATCACAAGTATGTAAGACTAACATAAAGCATGGATATTCTTCCAGATTTGTGATAGGTTGATTGTGAAGGAATTGAATCTCTATGGAGGTTTTCTTGAGAATTTTCTTTAATAATATATATTTTACTTAATATTGCATAATAAATATTTTTATAAACTTATTCTTTGAACAAATGATTTGAACTCTTATTTTAAGTATAAACCTTAGATATTATTTGATTAAAATTTGTATGAATGAACTTAGGGGTTAAGTAAAGAGCCTTGACGTGCTGAATGTTGATTGTGATTGTGATGTGAGTATAATGATAGTGTTGATAGAATTGGATGGTCCTATGAGTCCTCATAAATTGAACTCCAATGACTAGTCTAAATTGATAGTCCTTTTAATGGTTGTCCAAACCACTCTCGAAAGAAGTGATTGGGACTTAATTGGATGGTTGATAGGCCAAAAGGCTCGAATATGACAGAATTGATGAATTGATAAGAGTCCTTATGAGCTCATTGATTGGATTGATTGTTTTATGAGAACTGAGTCTTCGGAGGAGTATCGATCTTAAATTGAGTAAGAGTAAGTCCAACTTGAACTTAATAACTATGTCGCCAAACATAGGAGAGGATTGAACCATTAAGTTGAATGTTCCCCTATTTTCATGTCCTGAAACAATAGGAATTGGTTGGTTTTGGATCCTTGATTGATTGGTTTATTCTTTACCTTGGCAAGGTATTGAATGGACTGGCAACAATGTCGGCTTGTTGTACAATCACCAGCTCATAAGTGTAGGGGTGTGCATCGGTCAGTTTGGTTTGATTTTATACATTATCGATTCAGTTTATCAGTTTTCGATTTTAAAATAAACTAAAGTGATAAGAAACCAATAAAATATTTTTTATCGATTTTTGGTTTTCAATTTTAAGTCCTTAACAACTTGATTTTTGGTTTATCCGATAAAAATGATAATGAAAATTTGCATTAATAAAAAGCAAATAGAGTACAAAGACTATGTTTATAAACTTGCAAAAGCTATAATTAGTTAATTACAAACTAAAATACTGAAATGAATAAATAATCACTTAATTATTGTAAAGATTAAAATAGTTAAAGTATTGTTATAGTGTCCTATCACTATTAAATTGTTAATATTTACTTTTTACGAAGTGATAAAATAATAAATTATTATAATCTTATTGGATTATCGGGTAAACTGATATAATAAAAATCGATATTGAATCGATAACCCAATAATCTTTTTTTAAAACCACTAAAAACCTGATAACCTAATAACCAAATAACAATAAACCAATAACATTTTTATCGATCGGTTTGGATTTTGCACACCCTCATATAAGTGATTGTTGTCGGACAAGAGAAACTCCCAAATAGGTCTTGATAGTACTCTAATGATTGAATTGGATTGTATATGATTGGTCTCTGTCTAAGCAATATTTTTTTCTTTAGATACATTCTGATTTAGTTCCTCATCTTTCTGAGTTGAGTCTCCTGAGTTGAGTTGATTGTTGAGTTGAGTATCTTTGATTGTGTTCTTTCCTTTCAGCTATTTTATCGTACATTCCCCACACTGACATTCACTTGGACCTGCATCTTTTCATGATGCAAATGCAGGTATTAGAGATCATCAACAGGCGCTTCGTTAAGGGTCTTATCTTCTATCAGTTGATTGGTGAGTCCTCCCCTGCATTGGGAGGATACCACTTATATCTTTTTTTCTTTTGAGTTTAGTTTTTATTTTGATTTAAGGTAACCATGAACCTGTCATTGGCACCATATAGACAGTAGAGATGGAGGTTTCACAGACTAGACAGTGATGAGTTGATGTTGAGATCTTTCTCTTGACTGGGTTTCTCTAAAACTATTCTTATGTCTCAAATTTTGAGTTTAATTTGTTGGCCTATGACCTTTATTCATTGACTTAGAATGTTGATTGGATTTACCCATCATATTATCTCTTTATTTTAAGTTTTTCGCTGATTTGAATGAATGAATGTGTGAACAAGCCAAGTGGTTTGCTTGGGAGTCAGTAATGGTTTTCGAGTGCCAGCTACGCCAAGGGTACTCTCCCGAGGCGTGACAACAGTCCTCGACAAAAACTCCACCAAACCCACGAAAATCATCCGTTCCTTAGTGATCTTCTTCGCACCACCAAAATTCCAATGATACTCCATCTCCAGTAGATACAGGAAACACCAACGAAAAGGATTATGAGAGAGAGTGAATTGATTTGGAGTGAAGAAGTAAATTAGGTAGATAATTAAGTGGATATAACTATATTTTAAACTAGAGGGATCTATCTCAAATTTATATTTGACTTTAAATCTAGTACATAATTAATAATTAGTAAAATAATACATAATTATTTGAAAGTTTAGATTATATCAATAGATATGATACGAATATATGTCTAATTACATAGTGTTTCTTAAATAGCCCAAACATTTGAATCACCCAATTTCACTCTCCTTAACAAATGAAGTCAAAAGAAAATGTGATCAAAATTATCATTTATATTAATTTGAAATTGCTACATAAAATTTATTCTCTTTTAAGTTAGAGCATAACATGTGGAGGGACTTTCGAAAACAACTAATATTTTACTTTCATGAGGTAAGAATAAAGTTTACGTGTATTTTATCATCCTCAAATATTATTTATGAAATTTCACTGAGCATGTTGTTTGAATTAAAACATATATAACATATGTTTTTTCCTCGCGATGCTCAATGTCAAAATGATACTCTCTATGTCTCAATTTATGTGAGCATGTTGTTTGAATTAAAACATATATAACATATGTTTTTTTCCTCGCGATGCTCAATGTCAAAATGATACTCTCTATGTCTCAATTTATGTGAACCTTTTGAATTTTGAGATTTAAATAAGTCATTTTTCGATCACGATTCAAATAACTTAAATCATCAATTATCATAACTTATATGACTTTTTACGTAGATTCGAAGATTTCACGTAAGAATTTATGATTAAAACTAAACAATCTGACTCTAGAAAATCTGAATTATATCACATAAACTGAGATGAAGTAAATAATATATATAGGCTCTTAAATTAGTAACCAATTAGTATTAACTAAAGCAAATAAATCACATGCTAAAAGTTCTTAGGAAAAGGGAAGAACAAGATGATAAAGAGTAGGAAACTACTTGTAATTGGGAGACATGGCATTTTTCCACTATAAAGAAAGAGGACTCAATTGTTTGGGAGAAAGAAAGTAGACATGGCATTGGAACTCGAGCCTCTTTTTTTTTTCTTCATCTTTTATGTTGGTCATGAATTGAAGGTAGAAAACATGTTGTGATGTTTTTCTTTTCTTTAAAAAAAAAAAAGAAAATGTCTTTTTTGACTTAAATGGGGAGAATATTTTGATCATTGAGCTTTTTCTTGATGAGTTGATTGGAGAAAGAAAGCACAAAAAGTGGACATAAAATGAAACTCAGAATCTCATACTTAGAAATTTTTAGGGATTTGCTGACTTTATTACTTTGATTCCCATTTAAGATGAGGAAAACACCTCACTATTTAGACATATAATCATTGCTTTGTATCCTTTTTCCCCTTTCTTTTTAGAAAGAAGATGTGATTAGGTCAAATAATGCTTGGATTTCCACTTTGAGCTGGTTTATTAACTCTTCTTTTTGCACTAAGACTGAGTTTAGGTCAAAAAAGACTTTTTTTCCATTAACTACACCTGAATCATGGGTTGCTCATATGGTAAGCACCCTCCATCTTCAACCCTAAGGTTGAGTATGAATTCGAGCGGAGAAAGGTGGGAGCTCCTGAGAGGGGATAAAAAGACATAGCTAAAATCAAAAAACAGAACTTGTTGCAACCAATCCACCAATTTCTCTTTTCATTTCTAACCAATACCAATGGAAGATACAGACCCCAATTAAGAAAGCAAGAAAACTCAACTCTTCCTGCACTAAGAGGACTGGGCACCACTAAGTCAACATTTATACATGCAAGCTATCACTGAAGGGAAAAATATGAAAGATTTTTTTTTCACAGAATCCCCTATTTGAAGCTTTAACAGCAGTTGTTAATACAGTCTTTCTAAAACCAGGCCCAAGGAAGATTTTTGATAATCCACTTTGTTCACAATAGTTAGATTGTTCTTTGCCAATCAATACTCTGCACAAATTTTCCTGATACCTCAGAATGGAGCTTCTCAAACTGAGTTTCCGTTCATACAAGAGAATGCCGAAGTTTTTCCCTGCAGTGACATTGTCGATAATCTAATTACCAAGAAAGGTAAGTGAGACTTGTAGTACGTCGTCCTAAGCCTCAAACTCATTCCTGGATGAAGCAAAAAAAAGAAAGGGTTAAACACATATTCTTGGACATGATTTCATCAAGTTCAAAACTTTCAACATCTTGATCATCACCACAGTACTTTTTTTGGGTGGATGATCCACTATGTTTTGTTTTTTGTTTCCTTGACAAGGACTACTCTGGAAAGAGCTATTGACTCTGACCAACAGAACAATGAACACAACAAACAACAATCATGAAAATCATTTGTAAAAGGAATGGTGGTGTAAGATAATTCGTGCACTGATCGAGCAAGATTTCAGTATAGGTACATAGCAAGTAGGAAGCATATCATTATTGGCAACATTATAATGCATACAAGTAATAGATCAGCAGAATCATGACTATTACAAGTATAGAAAACAGTTAAAAGACATCAAAAGCCAATTATTGAGAAGTCATAGCAATTAAGAACTTGAGACATCAGCTGCATATCTCCAATAATGGAAATGTGAAAATAAACAATTTAGATGGAAATGCTTAGAGAACTGAAGTAAATCAAGAAATGTCATGTTATCAAACACCAACCTCCATATTTGTAGTTCTATCAAGTAAACTGTTCCATCTATAGTAATATTCCGAATGATGTATAACCAAAGGAAAGAACTAAGAACACTAGTCTATAAACAGTTTGGCCATTCTAAAAAATACAGATAACAACTCATATTTATGTAATCAGTAAAAGAAAACAATGTGAAACCTCGAAGCATGTACAAACACAATAATCCTACTCAACTAAGGCATGAAACAAGCTCATGGACAAAATGGGAGACATAAGATTGGCACAAAAAAGAAAGGGTTTATGATAAGACAATGAAAACACTCTTCCTGTTATTAGAAAATATCCAAGGAGTACACAGATGACATATGCATCGTCAAGATTATATTGGCACGAATGATATCAAAACAAATGCAACAAAATTAACATTTGGATTAAAAGAGGCACTAAGGACCTTGGATCTTAGTACAATCGAAGTAAGCTCCTCGCGATCGTGTGTGAGCCATTTGGCCTACTTTTTCCTGGTAAACCTCTCCGGCTGCCTCTCATGGGTGTCAAGTAGAACCTCAGGAGTCCATTATCAAGATGATTAGGTGAATACCTAGCACTTCGATTCCTCTCCAACACAATATCATCTCTTTTCTTCTTTACATGTCCATTCACCTCAACACTAGATTTCCTCATACTCCCAAATGATCCACCAATACCAGTCGAATTTCTCCAGCTCACACTGCTGTTACTCCTGAAGACCTTCCTATTAATACCACCTCTTACATCACCATTTGTCCTCAAGTCTTGCCAGGATTCTGAAAATGACCTCTCCACTCCATTTGATCTACTATACCTATCATCTTCCTCATCTTTGTTCCCACTAACTCTCCTATGTATAAAACCCCATATATTCCAAGCCCACCTTCTTGACTTTTTTGATTCCTTTCGCTCTCCGTTTTCAATCACTGAACTATTATCCCTAAAACCTGTCAATTCAAAAGTCTCAGAGCAGTCATCTCTTAAAGAATTGGTATAAGAATTTGAATCCCTCTCACCAACTAATACTTTGGCTCCAAGAAGCTGATCACCCATAGCAGGCAATACTTTAGCATTAGATACTGCCTTCATCTCGTCCATTTCTGCCACAACAGCAGCTGCAGTCTTCCTAATTGAATTAGACCTATCAAGACTCTTCCTTCTCCTCGAAGATGAATCTGAGTAATACTCTTTAGTCTGAATAGACCCACCAGGCATCCCTTCATTCTCATTGATAGAAGTCATTGAAAGACGCGGCTCCTCAACTGGTATTTGGTTATCAGACCGCGGAATATGCACAACTGGAGCATCTTCTATCACTGAAACCATTGGTGGCATTCTAGGAAAGCTCCTGCCAATCAAATAACCGTCCCAAGAAGCACGAGGTTCGTCAAAAGAATACCTTGGATCATCAAAGCTTATCCTCCCAGCGTCGAGCGAAAACCGAGGATCAGTATCACAGGACCTTCTACCAAAACCATAATCTGCTATCTCTGATTGGGTATCCCTATAACGCCTTAAAATGGGCTTTTCTACAGGCAATGTACCCGAGTTTTCACCATTGTTTCTCTTCTTCAACTTCTGCTTTTTCCTCCAATTATGCCATTTCTTGCTGAAAACCGATGCAGCTGACCAAAAACTCCCTGCAATTTCCTTCAAATCCTTTCCTCCAGAACCCTTTTTAGACTGCGAATCAAGATCTATATGATCTTTCATCGGCTTCAATGTATCCCCATTCACCTCCTCTTCTACCACAATCTCCGGTTCCACCTCATTTTCCACCGTTATCTCCTCTTCAATTATTTCATCAACCACATTTCCAGAGTCTTCCTCATTTTCGGGTTCTTCGTCGTCTTCCTCCTCCTCTTTAACTGGTCTGCCAACAAACCCATCCCCAATATCATTCGCATTTTGATTTTGTGAACAAGTGGGTTTCCCAGTTTTCGTCTCGTCGTCAATGGAAAACAAAGACCAAAGGGTATTACGACCACGAACGTCACAGGATTTCCTTTGGGGTTCAAAAGCAGCAGTGTTAAACCCCAACGCCTCGTTTTTCGAAGCAGAAAACGACTTAGTCCGACGAAGCTCAGGAAAAAACGAGGTGGGTTTAACGGGTTTAGGCGGAAGATTAACTCCAGACGAAGAAGAAACAGAAGGTTTCGCGAAAAGGGATTTAATAGCAGCAGCAGCAGAAGATGATGAAGTAGAAGGACGTCTAGAAGAAGAAGAAGGATTGTTGCTACCGTTACTATTGTTATCTAAGGTGGTGAGTCGTTCACAGAGACATTCCGGACAAAAACCGGTGAATTGCTCATCTGGGTGCCGGTCACAAC
This sequence comes from Solanum aculeatissimum, assembly GCA_038996855.1. Classification (NCBI taxonomy): domain Eukaryota; kingdom Viridiplantae; phylum Streptophyta; class Magnoliopsida; order Solanales; family Solanaceae; genus Solanum; species Solanum aculeatissimum. Next base: position 9,235 of record JBCEWC010008131.1, on the reverse strand, counting down.
TGAACGACGAGCGCGGTGGTTGAGTCAGCTGAGGCGGTGGCTGTGTTGGGTCTACGGTAGTGAGATTCATTGGTATACACTCTTCTGTTCATGTTAATTACAGCATTGTAAAGAGCGTTACAGTGACACCGTACACCAAGAATCTGGAGCAATTATTGGAGCTTTGAAGGTGGAAAAAATGGAGAATTTTATGGTGACAACAAGCAACAAGTGAAAGAAAGAGAAGAGAGAAGCAAAGAGAGTGAAGAAGAAGAAGAAGAAGGAAGAGTAGAATGTGTTGGAAAGAGAGACAAATTAAAAAGAAACAAGAAAAACTCTATTTCTCTCTCTACAATTCTCTTTTTTTTCTTTTCTCTCTCTAGAATAGTCTTTTTTTATTAAATATGAAATTGACTTGAGTAGTAATTCTTTATCTACTCATATTTAGTTTAATAATTTTGTAGATTTCTCCAAATTTATGGTGTAATCAATTTTAAAATATATTTTCTTCCTTTATTTTATTTTTCTAATTTATTAATTAATATATTTATTTTACGCTTATTATTAAACTAGTTTAGTGTTGTACGTGATTTGCACGTATAAGTCACGTCAATTTAAAAATTATTTGTTATTAAATAAATATTATTAGTTTGATGCAATAGTTTAGTTTATTGTGATACAGCAAAGATGAGAAATCAATTCAATTATTTACAATATAGACATGTTAATAGTTTTTTAATCCATAAAGTAATAATTTAGAGCCGAACAATTAAAAGTTAAATAATAAATTGAGTAAAATTTAATGTAACAAAAGATTTCTAAATATAAAAAGAGTAGTTTAATATTTTCAACATAATTTTACTGAATCTTTTTCTTTTTTAATTTGTTATATTACATACTTTAAGTAACAAAATATTTTATAGTTAGATTTTTTGTTAATTATTTATATAGAATAGTCTTAAATCAAAAGTGAATTGTAAATATATAGAAATTCTAATCCAAAAGTTAATCTTGAAACTAAATAAATAAAAGATTAAATAATAAATTAAGAAAAATGGTGAAAAGACGATTTTGTTTAAAGAAGAGACTTTTAATGAAGGGTAAAAAATTCAAACAATATTTCTAAGGGCTTTCACATTTTTAATATAGTAGAGATAGATAGAGTAGTGTCTATTTTTAAATATTTAGATGATTTATATTTAATAAGCGTGATTTGATAAATTTTAATCAATTAATTATTTAACTTCTAACTATTAAACTCCAAATTATTACTTTATGTATTCATAAACCATTAACATGTATATATAATAAGTAATTGAAGTGATTTTTTCCTATTTGTCGGTTAACAATAGATTAAACTATTGCATCAATTTTATAATATTAATTTTATTTTATTTATATGAATATTGTATTTATTCAATAACAAATACTATTTATATATATTTTTAAAATTTTGAGATGGTACATACGTGCAAAATATATTATTTTTTTAATTTTAAAATTTTTTTGTCACCCTTAATTTAATCTCCCAAAAAACTCTCTATTTCTTCTGCTTTCTCTCTCTAGGATTCTCTTCTTCTTTTTTCTTTTCTCTCTCTAGAATTCTCTTTTTTCTTAAATGTGAAATTGACTTTAGTAGTATTCTTTATCTACATATTTAGTTTAATTTTTGTGGATTTCTCCAAATTTATGGTGAAATTTAATCAATTTTAAAATATATTCTCTTCGTTTATTTTATTTATCTGATTTATTAATTAATATTTATTTTATTCTTATTATTAAATAAAGTAGTGTTTGTTTTTAAATATTTAGATGACTTATATTTAATAAGGATGATTTGATAAAATTATTCATATTATTTACTATTTCTTTAATTTTTATGTCAAATCTATTATGGACAATTATTGTTAGACGGAGAAACTTTTTTTATTATATTGATATGAAAAAGAGTTGTGTATGGTTCTTTTAATATATATATTCTAATATTTAAGTATAAATTTTAAAATATTCAATAAAATAAAAAAGAATTTCAAATTTTAATTAATACAAAAAATATCATATAAATTGAGACACAAACACCATCAATACCATATACTTTTTGGCTCATTTTAGTTGTGGTATTTATTAAAAATAACGGATCTAAAATAATTATTATTTTAAAAAATTAAAAATATAATTAATTATCAATTTTCTTATTTATACTATATTAAAAACACGAAGGTTTTAGAAATGTTGTTTGAACTTTTTATCCTTCATTAAAATACTATTCTGTAGATAAAATCGTCTTTTCACTATTTTTAAAATTTATTATTTATTTATTTTCAAGATTAACTTTTGAATTAAAATTTCTTTATATTTAGAATTTACTTTTTTATTTAGAACTATTCTATGTAAATAATTGTCAAGATCGGGAAGAAAACAAAACAAAAGATATTATCATTTTTTTAATATTTAAGACTTTGAAATTAACTAAAATTTTGACTATCAAATATTTTGTAAATAAAAGTACGTAATATAACATATTTAAAAAGAAAAAAAACAGTAAAAACATTTAAAACATTAAACTACTCATTTTATATTTAGGAATCATTTTTATATTAAAGTTTAATCAATTAATTATTTAACTTCTAACTATTCAAATTCAAATCATTACTTTATGTATTCATAAACTATTAACATATTTATATAATAAGTAATTGACTTAATTTTCTCCTCTTTGTCGGTTCACAACAGATTAAATTATTGTATCAAACTAATAATATTTATTTAATTTTATTTATATGAATATTACATTTGTTCAATGATAAATACTATTTATTTATAATTTTTAGATTGACATGACACATACGTGTAAAGCACGTGTACTAAACGAGTTTATTCAATAAATATAAATAGAGTTTATATGCTGAAAAATAAAATAATATTGAATTGATATTAAAGAATGAATTAATGAAATTACCCTTTTAATTAAGTGAATTGAATAAGAGGGAACAAAACATTTAATCTTTATACACTAACACATTAATATTGTTAAATGCCTATAATTAATGTGAGTCAATGATCTTAAATATTTAGGTATAATCTACTAAACCACACTTATTATGCTATTAAGACTTCTTTTTTTGTCTTGTTGTACAATAAAATATAATTTTGACATAAAAATCACAATATTAATGCAGTTTTTGACCAAGTGTTTTATTTTTAAGCTTCTTCACAAGGAGTTAATAGATTTTAAAATAATTTATTAAGTTTTCTATTTTACCTTAATGTAGTTTAAGAATATGTGGGATTTCAATATCATGATTAAGCCAATTCACATTTCAATATTTTCACCAATGTTTATTGTTTGTTGCATTTATTTATGATACTAGTTTAGTATACGTGTTTTGCACGTATATACTGTGTGATTGTGTCAATTTAAAAATTATATATAATTAGTTATTGCTAAAATAAATATAATATTTATGTAAACAAAATTAAATAAATATTATTAGTTTGATGCAGTCATTTAATCTATTATATACCGGCAAAGATGAAAAAATTAATTTAATTACTTATAATATAGATATGTCAATAGTTTATGGATACATAAAGTAATAATTTGGAGTTGAATAGTTGGAAGTTAAATAATTAATTTAAAATTTAATGTGAAAAAAAAACTCTTAGATATAAAAGGAATAGTATAATGTTTCCAATGTAATTTTACTAATTTTTTTTCTTTTTAACTTTGCTATATTACATACTTTTATGAATAAAATATTTGGTAACCAAAATTTTAATTAATTTCAAAGTCTCAAATTATAAGAATAATAATATTTTTCTTTTCTTTTCCTTCATAGCCTAGACAATTATTTACATATAATAGTCCTAAATCAAAAGTGAATTCTAAATATAAAGAAATTCGAATCCAAAAGTGAATCTTGAAACTACATAAATAAAAGATAAAATAATAAATAAAAGAAAATAGTGAAAAAATAATTTTATCTAAAACGGAGTATTTTAATGAAGGATAAAAAGTTCAAACAATATTTCTAAGACCTTACGCTTTTAATATAGTACTAGTCTTGTTGTACGCATTTTGCGTGTGATCAAAGCGTGTACCTAGTTTGATAACAAACATTACAGAGAAAAATAAAATTTAATATGAACTTATAAAAAGATATATAAAGAGATATTATCACTAATTAGAACACATGGTAAATTAGAATTTTTCTTAGCGGTCGTAGATTATTTCCTTGATTCAAACAAGGAAGAAGTAGAAGTCTGTCAAATAAGTTTTCCATAGCTAGAAGTTCTTATTTTATCACTTATTTTCATATATTTTAAAAGTCAATATTATAAATATAATAAAATAATTTTTTTTTAAATGGTGAAAAGACAATTTTGTCTAAAGAGGAGCCTTTTAATGAAAGGCAAAAGTTTGAAAAATATTTCTAAGCATCTTACGCTTTTTAATATAGTAAGATAATAATAATAATAATAATAATTTTACTTCAATTTATATGAATATATTTTATTTTTTAGTTTCTTCAAAAAGGAGTTAATCAATTTTAAAATAATTTTAATTTTCTATTTTACCTTAATGTATGTTTTTTAATTTTCACATGAATGTTAAAAATACCTGTTAGTTGAGTATTAATATAATTAATAATTTATTTACTTTTATGAGAACTTTGGGTTTTCAAAGATTCCTGTCTAGATAAAAAGCAAAAGTAAATCACGCCATCACACTTTGATCTTCTTTCCCTTTCTTTGCTTTTTCATTTTTTTGCTACTTTTTTTAAAAATCTAAAAAGAGAAAAACTCTGCTATTTTTTCCCTTCTATAAGAGCTTTTCTTTTTGTTTTTGTGGAGCTTTCTTTTTCACTATGTTTTTTTTGTATTTTAGTCTCAAAAATTTTGAGTCACATCATTGTGGTTTTCTTTCTTTCTTCTTATTTGCTACTTGTGGATTGTTATGTTTCACATGCCACTACCAAAATACTTTGTGCCAACATGGTTCCTCTCTATTTATATAGTTTGGTTAATTAGAGAAATAGTAGATAGGGTGATCATTATTGGAGTCCTAAGAATCAACAACTTTTGTTTTAATATATGGAAGTTATGATGGAGCGTTTACTATAATGTCAAAAGTTATAGCTGATAAAAAAGTCGCAATGCAAGTGTCATGTTCAATCATGACTCCGTCTTGGACCACCCCAGCCGCTTCATGAGTCTTGTCATAGGCAGAATGTTGGAATTACGTACCCAACAATGAATATGGAAAAAAGGGTCAAAATTGCCCCTAAACTATGCAAAATAGATCATTTATACCCTTCGTTACATTTTGGAGTCCTAAGAATGACAACTTTTGTTTTAATATATGGATGTTATGATCGAGTGTTTACTATAATGTATACTCAAAAGTTATATCTGATAACAAAGACGTAACTTTATTTCTTAACCAAGTTTACCACGCAAATGTTATGTTCGATTACGACTCTGTCTTGAACCATCTCAGCAGCTTTATGGGTATTGTCATAAGCATCAATAAAATAAGGACATTTGTGGTCCAAAACATAGACGACAAGGGTAGTTTTGATCCCAAAAATCGAAGGGTATATTTGAGCTATTTCGAATAGTTCGAGGGTAATTTTGACCCTTTTATTGCCACATGGATATCTATGTGGACTGCCATTCATGTATCCATTATTCCAAAATGTAACGGAGGGTATACGTGATCTATTTCGCATAGTTTAAGGGCAATTTTGACCCTTTTTCGTTATGAATACAATATTTGAATGAATTATATCGTTCTTCATCATAGTATTATTTCACACAGTAATAATTTAAATGATAAACTTATAAGGATAGTAGGATATGAGGCAGAGCTATAATTAAAAGATATAGTAAAGAGCAAAATAGAATTATTAAATAAAAAATAAGGATAAAATGAGAAGAAAATATTAAGATAATAACGATACGATCACGCCAAATCAGTCGCTACTCATCGTTATTATATAATGAATTAAAATAATGTGATATAGTAAAATTTAAGTAATAATCAGAACAAACACGCCATATATTACTTTTTGAGTAGTTGATGTCATCACTTTAATCAAGTTTAAGTTATAATAAAGGTAAATAGTTCAAGTTCAAATAAAATCACTTAATTCAAGTAAGCATTTTAATTCATCAAAGATTTTAATGTAATTAAGCACATGATTTATCACTAATATAGATATTTCCTTTATCTCAAATTATGTCAAAGGTTTATATTATATTATTTCATTTTATATATTTCGAATCCAAATTCTTTTTTTCTTAGATCAAGTAGCTCATTTCATTTAATTTTTATTTTGTAAATTAAATAAATATTAATTAAGAGGAAAGGATTTTATTAAATCTTGGACAACCTTAATAAAATTTCTTATTTCCCCACTAAATAATATGTATACACTTCTTCTCCTCCAACAATTTGCATGTTGCGAACTATATCATAAATTCTCACGTTAAAATACCTAGGTGTAAGAATTATTGTTATTATTTCCCTTTTTTTTTTAATGATTGAGAGGGAGGATATGATATCACATTTCGACGTAAATTTGCATGGTATATTGTAGTGATCAAAGTGTAACTGTAACAACTCATCTTGATATGAGAAGTCTCACATCAGCAAAACACATGAGAGTTGTTGGTCTGAGTATATAAGTAAACAAGTCTTACCTATTAATGACACGTTTTAAAACCGTGTGGACCTAGACCCAAAGCGGATAATATCATTAACGAGTTGGATTGTTACAGTAACATAGTTATTTTGGGATAAATTTTTTTTTTGAAGTATGATAGGTTAATTAAAGGTATAAAATAACATACACAAACTTGACTTGCTTTTTATTGATGAAATTATGGCCACTAACGGTTAAAAGAAATCACTTTTTAGCATGAAATTATTGTAATGATCATGGATCAACTTACATTGTAAGAAAAAAGCTAAGTTAAAATTGTTAAAGGCAAAAGGGTTTGTAGCTGGCTTGTGGGGCTCTGGACTTTAGGTTAAAATTTGGGAAGATAGTGTGTACGTAGTCTTCCTTCTATCTTTGAAAATAGAGAGATTGTTTCAAATAGATTCTAGATTCGGATAAAATATATATAAAAATATTAAGTATGCTAAATAAATAGAGTAGTGAAAAATTCTTGTAGTAGTAAATAACAAAAAAGAGAATGATAGCTACTAAACAAAGGTAAGAAAGAAAGATAACTTAATCAATTGAAATATCAGGCAATACTAAAATAGAAGAATAAGATCGTAAGAACATAATAATAACAATACTAAAAATGAAACTATACAGCCTCATCCTACTAATATTCTACCCTAATGATTGACCTTCATATATTCCTATTAGAATTATGTCATTAGTAAGTTGCAGGTGGTCCTGTTCTTTCTAATCACCTATTCCTAAGATCTTTTTGATCCTTGAATCAGAGACATCGCCTGTGAAATAAATCATCGCACGAGAAAGAGGAATTGTTTGATTTTCCTCTTTAAGAAAGTCCCCAACAGAGCTTGGGGGAGGTTGTGGCAGAAGAGAAATGATAAGAAAATATCCTCTTTAAAATCATTCACCCATAATGCAGCAGATAAAATACATCACATAATTCAATGATTGGCGACATTTTAATTGAAATACACCAACGTAATCTAGTGATATAAATTGTCGCTTTTAATTCATAATTTTTAAAATTAAATTATCTTTATGTGAATATATATTTATGTATAATATATGAAAACAAAATTATAAAAATAAAAATTTAGAATAAAGTGGAGTATTGAAAAAGGTAAGGGGTGGGGCAGAGGAATAAAAGAAAAAGTAGGGACTTGTCTGAAAAAGTCCAAAATGTGTCTCCTGGGGAGTCGCCAAAGAAAGAGAAATGACATATCTCACCCAAATCCACCTCATTTATACCAAATTCACCCATATTCTCATTTCTTTTGCAGCTTTTTGTTTTTCTCTTTTTTTTTTTCATTCAAAATTTCTCGTTTGATATTCCATATTTATATTAAAATTTGATTAAATTCAAATTTAAAGATAAAAAATCCCTAACGAAGGTGATTTCGTATCCAGGATGATTCCAATCCAAAATCTGTAATTGACACAAAAAAATACTTATCTCTTCACTATAATTTTTATTGGTGTAGCTTTTAGTTTACCTCAATTTTCGTGTAGTTATAAGACTTATGGGTATAATATATAAAATGTGCTTTCTTTTCTGCTGATATTTGTGTTCTTCAATTTTAAATATATGTACACAAATATAAATTTATACTTATATAAGATTGAGCTATAAATATACGCAATATCTCACAAATTATTTCAAGTGTGTCCTATACATTATCTTTAATAATAATTTAATTAAACTTTTTATTTAATAATTTTAAAAAAAATTTATATCCAATCAAATACTTAAATTAGGACGAAGAGAGTAGAGACCTATACTACTCTCACATACTTTTGCGCTGTCTTTTCTACGTCTACTTCAATACTCTCTACTCACGTGTGCCATTTTTATATTTCTCTCATTTTCAAATTTATGAATTCGATAGTCGTATACCTTCGTCCTATTTTATATGATATTTAAAAGAAATAAAAATATATTATATTATTATAATTAAAAAATAACATTATTTATTATTAATAAAATAATTTATAATTATATAAATATTTAAATTATAAAATTTAATTATTTTTATAATATTAAATAAAATAATAGTACGTAAAATGAGACAGAGAGAATATAAATATGATATTTGTAGGGATAGACAAGAAATAGTATTGGCTTGAATAAGCAAAACATTTGTACGACAACCAAAACCACTCACTTGTTGTGTCATTTTCTTTTTAATTCTCGAGCCTTGTTCAATCAACTTCACTCTTATCCCCCAGTCAAAATTATATAAGAGCTCGGTTGATTTGGATTAAAATTATGATGGGATTAGTTATACTGAGAATAATTTTTATTGTTTGTTTGGTTTGACATATTTAAAATACTATTCATAATATAATTTCTAAGAATAAGATGTTTGTTTACTAAAGTACCCTTTATCTTATTTAGTTTTTTAAAAAAAATTTTTGCAAGCTTTAATTATTCATTGTTAAAAATAAATTTCCGTCTTGTTTAACATATGTATATACATTTTTATGATTGTGCCATGTGTTTTTAAAATTAAACTTTCATATTATTTAACTTAAAAATAAAACTTTCATCTTATTTAGCT